>PPHD01002655.1:15271-34778 GCA_002909625.1 Bambusicola thoracicus
AACTTTAGAAGTCTTTGAAATCATACTTGGGCTACGAACCGGCACCCACAGACTTTTGTTGGTTCACCTTCTCTATATTTTCTGTTGAGAAAAAATATATAAATTTAAATTAGTTGCTAGACTACCCAAAACCAACCTTCAAGGCCATGATTCGAGGAACTCCAGCAACCATACTCCCAGGATGTCTGTGAAATGGAGAAGGAACCAAAATGCAAGGTTTCTGCAGCTCTGGGAGGGTATTGCTTCCTTCCTTAGTCTTCAGAACCATCCTGCGTAGAAATTCAGTATGTACAAGGAAGCTGAAAGTGCACTCTCTCCAGCTTTTGAGGTGCTTTTGAGGGTTCCTGTGGAAGGCTGTCTTGGTTTTCCATTACAGCCTCTTAGTGAGGAAAAGCGCTACTAAGACTATCGAAAAGAAGTGCGAAAGATGCCATCTTACATCCAAACAATAGTAAAGCAGTGCTGATGGGCTCATATAGCGTTAGACTCTTCTTTGAGGACTGCTTCTGTCATTAAAATCAATGCAACTTAATTAAAGCAAATTATAGATAGATACATCTATAAATAAGATATTAAAGTGTGCTGCTGAATATGATAATTGCTGCATATTTAGCAATCAGCGTGTGTGTTCTGCTTTTGCCAGGAGGGATTTCTTTCAGTGGAATCAATGGAGCTTTATTAAAAACCATCCAAATTAGAGGGAGAAATGATGAGTGTTATAATAACGTAAAATCACTGTTTCAACTTTCATTGCGAAACCAGGAAAGCAAAATACATCCCTCTTTGTGTATGTAAGGAAAACATCGGGAAAATTCTTTTGAATTGTGAACACTGCTAGAATTTTTAATTTTTACCTTTTGATGCAAAACATAAAAAGTCTGGATGGAGGAAAACATGTTTGTCGTGGAAATGCTGGAGGTCTTCAAGGGTGGGATAATTAGGATATCGTAGTAGCAAGCAATTAAGAAGACCCCTTGGATCAACTTCATCCATTTCGCATGGAATATGCAGTTTACTGCCATACATAACTCACCTCTGTTTTAGCAGCTAAATAAAACATTAGTGTGTCAGACTGTCCTAAATGCACTGGCAGTCACGAGAGCCAGGCAGATTGTTGAAATGCAAAAAATAAAATGGATGTATTTTGATTCTTCACCTGTGTGCGAAGCGTTGCGGCTGGGGTGGAGAACAAATCCGCTTTTACCTCTCTGAGTTTTTCTTCAGTTTTCACTTAATTGAAAACAAAAACCAACTGTGTCTCAGCAGAGGGGAGACCTGGAGGTTAAAGGGCACATTCCGTTATACCATGGCTCTTTTTGGCATGCTGAATCTCAACCCATGTGATTAGAAACGCTCGCAGACAAAAGAAGAGCTTTGAGAACAGAGGTCAAGCCAGCATCTGAATCAAGTCCTTTAACAGATGATCACAAGGCTATTGAAAAATGTGCTAAGCAATCCGGCAGCACTGTGTGCCATGTTTATACACAGACTTGCAGGCAAAAGGCAGAACTGGGTGGGATTTTCAAAGCGCTTGGGTGGTGGCGAAGCACATGCCTCACTCTGCAGGCTTCCTGGGCTGGATCATGTCTTGTAGTGCTTGTCAGTCACGTAAAGCACAGCAGTAGTGTCATGCCATTTTTTATGGAGATCCACCATGCACGTGCTCGCTGTTGTTCATACTACAACATCTGTCCAACCCTGCATGCCTTGCTCCATACAGAAGGAGCACAGGCGGCTGTCCAGTCCACTGCCGCGTTTAGTCTGGGTTATATACTCCAGGAAGAAGCCAATGTGAGGTGGGTGAGAAGAAAGAAAATGCAGCATCTCCCAGGCAAAAACATGGCCTCTCACATTTATCTGCATAGTATTCAAGGTAGCCTCAAGCTTTAGAATGAAGTACATCTTTTTCTGCTTATGTTTCTCTCCTGCAGCCCCAGCACTTTCCTGTAGGCAAATCCTTGGTTTATTTCAAGATACTTCCCTATAGGGGTACTCTACTTGTGCCATACAGTGTATGGACAAATGTTTGAAGGACCTGAGACATTTCTTCTCTGGTTTGATCTACATGTGCACGTCCACTTTTATTTTTTTCTGGGAACTTTTCCATGGGAGAATTAGCAGGTTGCTTGCTGTTTGCTTATCATTTCTGTGCGTTACAAGACTCCTCTGAGGCACCCTGCAGTTACTGTGTCTGACAGAGGAACAGCTTCACTGACACCTGCACAACTTCGTTTTGTTTTCTCTTTTTCTCTACGGTTGCTTTTTCCTTTGAGTAGGAATGGGAAATTAAGAACCTACAGATTCCTGTCTTGCAACAAGTGGAGATTGCATTTGTCCCAGAGATGAAGGAGCCCCCGGCCTGCTCCCCTGCTTCTCTCCCTGCCAGTCCCCTGCTGCTGCCTGCGGATTCAGTTTTGTGAATTGTTTGTTGTTGTTTTTTCATACAGATAGCTTTTCCTTTCCTCAATTTAGGCATGCTGCTGCTCTTTTAATTGCGCTGATGGGATGATGGCTGTTTCTGTGTTTATCTCTCCCCCGTTATTTTTGCATATTCATGTTTTGCTTGTTAGTTATTTGAGGCCGCTCTACGCTAAGAGATGATTTCTTCTTAATGACGGCTTTTTTTTTTTAAGTTGATGTAGTTAATTTAAAAATACAGATGTGTGTTTCCAATCTTTCTTTCTATCGTGCATTACTGTATGTTTGTGAAACACCCTTGCTATGCTCTCCCAGTGCTGCTGGGTGCCGATGGCAAGAGCTGAGCAATGCCCCTTCTGCCAGCCCCAGCACCGCACTGGCCACTGCGTGCTCAGCATCCCTTTGGCCCGAGTGGGACTGCCAGGCTTTAACGCCTCTACTAGGATTGTTGTTTTCTTCCCTAATCACCTTATAATCACTAAAGATGTGCTTCAAACCTATGCCCCTGTCCTAGGCCAGCTGTGTGCTTCCTGTCTTGGGGGGAGGGAGGACATGCTGGAGCATTTTGCTCTTGCTAATTAGTATCTAATGCCAATTTTTAGCTTAATAAGTTGTGGAGAGAGCAAGGAGAAGTGTTACTTGGACTCAGTCTAAAGCATAAATAACTTGGATGAGGAAGGTGCTTCTATTTTCACAACTTCTCTCTCGTCAGAGTAGTATTTTATTTTAGGCACTGTTCTGCTCTCAGCTGAGCGATGCTATGTTTTTACTGCTGCATGGACAGATGGGGGAAGGAAAGGAGAAGAAATGGCTGAGTCTTTAATTAGCGACAGAGAGCCAGAGCTTGCCTTTCCAGAGTGTTGGGGTTTTATATAGGACGGGGAGACTGAGCAGCTTGATGGAACCAAAAGCCCTGTATCCACCGCCGGGGGTTTCTATGGTAACTGGCTCCCAAATCATATATACAAACAGAGCCGGTGGGGGGATCTCCTTCTGGCTGGTCTGCAGGAAACCCATCAGAAGAGGGACGTTTTCAGGCTGTAAAAAGGCCTTGCAATGTAAATATTTTTTACTTTCTGGTGAGTGGTGTGAGCTTTGGGATCGCTGCTGAACATTGGCACAGTTCTAAATCTGTTCCTGCATGTTGGCTGCAGCTGCTCGGGGTAGGTGTGAAAGTAATCACCGTGAAGCTTGCATAGGGCTGTGGGTGCACAGTGAGTTACCCAGCACATCGCTCTGCTCATAAACATCTGGCTGCTGCACATAATTAATAACCTTGCTGCTGCCACGCAGGTAGGCTGTATCCTACATGGCTTTTGTGCCAAGCAAACTAAATTATACATTTGGATTTTTCCCTCCTCATTCTTCATAAAAAGCAGAAATTAGGAGGTTCCTCTCTAACTGCTGTACCTGGTGAATTAAGGGAAATTATCAACCTGATCAAATCAGCAGTGTGAGAGCAGCTAAAGCGGCCGTGACTCGGCCGGAGTGCACGTGTCCATCCTCTCTACATGCCACTTCTACTGGTGGAAAAAATGAGTGAATGATCAATTTAGCCTGCTGCCCTCTTTTTGAAATGTAGAGCAATTACTGTTATTTTGCACTCACCCAAAGTCAGGCGCCGCTAACACAGGGATCGTTTCAAATCAGTGCTGGTTATTTCTTGTGGCCATCAGTTCCACAAGGATTCCTTCCTGTTTTGATTTGGATAAAGGGGAGATAGCAAGAAGTCTGTACTAAATAATCTTTCCTCTTACGAGTGTCTCGGATGCTCAGTGAGCGGTAAGGTGCGTGACGGTATTTGTCGAGCATAATTCCTGTGCTTTGCTAGGAGCTAGAAGGGATGATGCCTTTATTTGCATTGGGCTTATGTAACGAGTACATAGTGGAGAGATTGTACACAAAATTACTGTGTGAAAGTAGGTAAGACCTACTACACCTGCGTGCACTACCTGTCCTATTATAGCTTTTAAATCTCCTCAGTGAAAATGACTTATTGTGCGTAAATTACAAGGCTAACAAAAATGTGCTCTAACCTGTGGAACGTGCAGCACATGTTAATTTTTGTTTGTTTTTCTATAATCAGGCATTTGCAGAAAGCTTTGTGTGATTTATTCTTTTCTTTTTAATGAATTGTTAAAAATGTTTGAAAAGGCATTAAATCTTCCTTTCTGCCATTAATCTGTAAAAGGGGAAGGGGATTTTAAATGGCCTCTTAGTATATTGCTTTATAAAACTGCTGATTCTAGCAGCACCGGAATAGGAACACATACTAATGTAGGAAACACTGAATGCAGTCAGAACCTCCTGCATTTATGGAGAAAAAGACTAATAGCTCCATTTTAACAAGGCTCTTAACACTTTGGGCCATCAGCAGGCATTGAGTGAGTGAAATTGGGAGAGCTCCTGTGTGCTAAAAGCATTGAAGTTCACCATTTTGTACTCCACTTGGAGCCTTCCTGCTTAGAGTTGTGCTCTCCAGCCAACTCCAGTTGCCATCTTCAAAACAAACCAAGCAGTGGGCTGGCATTTAAACTGAGTGCACTAATGCTTCACTTCTGAAACAGCACCAGAGCGTGATAAATGCACGTAAGTCCCAGATGAATACTTAGATTTGCAGTGGCGTTAGGGGAAGTTTCTGGATTTGTGTTAAGATGGAAAGCAATGCCTGTTTATATCGTGTTTTATACTTGAGAAAAGCACACACAGTGGAGGAAAACAGCAAACTTGGTACTAAGATACTTGTTTTGATTCAAGAAGTTACACTGCAGGAATCAGAAGCAGTATGCTTACTTAGATTAGCTCCTCATGTTATTGAATTCTAGGAAGAAAGCCAGTCAGGGAAGGGGAGACGGTATCCCAGCTAGCATGCAAACAAGGAGAAGTCTTGAAGACTGTACCAGTTCTAAATAGCTCTTTGATACAGAAGCCTTTCTTGTTAGTGATAAGATTATGTATGAGATCTGGAGCTTCTTTGAGTCCCTACCTTTCTTCTGTTGATTCTGGCATGTTGTAACATCATATGTTCTCTGCTTATCGTTATGAGATGCATTGTTAGTAGCTGGGGTGCATAATTGTTCTTCATCTCTAATTACTCTCCTCTCCACAGGTTCCTGGAAAAGTTCCAGATGGGAGCTCATACAGTCTCCACTTCGAAGGGATGGAAAGGCAGTACGCATCTTTACCCAGGTACGGTGCTAAGCCTTGTACTACACACTCTCTGATTCACCCTCCCTCCAATGGGTAGGGAAATCAGCCTGATCCCTGGCTCTTGCGTGAGACATTATATTGCAATTTCATCTTGTCACCTTTTGCTGCTGATGTATTGCCATCTTTATAACTGTCCTAATAACGTGAACTTTTAGTTTTAAAGAAGAAAGCCTCTCTCACTGAACATGTCAGCGAGAGCCATGATCTGCTTGTAGAGAACGTGACATTGAGGGAGCTGGCTCTGCAGTGATTACAGCAGGTCACAGCAGAGCATAACTAACGGAGTTTATAGTGATGAAATCCATCTGGCAATGATGGAGTACTGCTGTGGAAAGTCTCCACTGCAGCAACCACAGCTACTGAAGTCCCATGTTGCTTCAAAGTCCCACTGAGTAGCAGTCCTATTCCAGCAGAGCATTTCCATGCCTAACTGAACCCTGTGGAAATAAGAACCAATCCTCTGAAGACTTTTTCAATTTTTAATCCTTATCCAACTCAGTCAAAAGTAATTCTAGTCTGAAACCAGTGGGATATAACAAAAAGAAAGCATTTCACAGATTTCAGTCCAGTTTCTATGGGATTTCTAATAGCACCGTGTAAGATGTAGCAAGCTAGAAAGAAGAGTGAGAGAACATCAGAAGAGAAGGTGGGAAGAAAGCTAGAAAACTTGAAAAAATTCTCCCTGCAGAACCAGGGGGCCGGGAAAAACCTTTAAGAGATTGCACAGTCCAATTCTTGGACCTCCTAATAAGGTAATTTATAAAAACAAAGCACAAATATCTATTTGTAAGCATGAAGAGATTCCTAGTTGTGAAGTAGCGCTGACATTTAGGAAATCAATGAGTAGCCTCTTTTTCTTCTTTTTTTCTCCACTGATCTGTTCGCATTCATAGGAGTTACAGCAAAGGTTGACTGATAAATACGTAATGCTGTGTTCTCTTCAACATGAAAATAAAAAGAATATCTTACTTTTGGAAACCCATACATAGAGGCTTTTTTTTTCTTATATATATATATAAAAGATGTTTATAGGCATTTTTAATGTGTATGATTTCTAAACCAAAAAATGTGTCTGTAGTCTAGTTACTGCCTTCAAACAGTATTTGTCAGCCTTTGTTTTGGACCTTGCTCCTGTGCACTTACTGGCTTTTCTAGCACTTTTATGGCTGTGTATATTCTTAGTGTCCCGGTTAAAGAGACATCCTCTTTCATGGTCCTTCAAAATTCATGTCTCCTATCATGTTGTAGCAGTAATTTTTGCAGGCTAGTTCTCTGTACTTTAATTATATAGTCCCTTTTTTTAAAAATCTACTTTAAACATGTTGGTTACTTCCTTTTGAATTACAAGAATATAGTAGCAATTGGCGCCCAGTTTAACTCTCTACAGCAATTTTTCACATTCCTGTATCATGTCTCCTTTTATTCATCTTTCCTTTCAATGAATCAGCTTAATTTTTGCAGTCTTTAAAAATGGAAATTTCCCAGTGAAGTAACTTCCACCACCCTGAACTCTTTTTGTATCACCAATATTCTTTTTGAGCTGGAATGCCCAGTAGTGAGCACAGTACTGCTGATGCAGGCAAGCACTTGGTTTATGTAGCAGCAAAGTGTTCTGTGTATTCCATCTGTTCCAGTCCTTTTGCACCCTCAGTGTGTCTCTGGGGTGTGCAGCTCATTGAGGCACCCTGCATATTTTCGAGGTAAATCAGTCTGATCACGAATCAGTGTTCTTCCCGAAACTTCCATTCAAAGGAAACGTGACTCTCTCAGCTCTTCCCAGCTCTTCTGACAGGTTTGAGCATTTAGCTGGCTGGGACTCACCATTTAGGAAGTCATCCAGACATTCAATAAGCCTTTGGAGATCAGTGTGAAAAGAATGTTGTTTCTCAGTGCCTAAGAAGATTATGCTGCAGTGAGATGGAGTGTACATCAGATGGGTTATGTGCAGTGCCCAACCTGAAGGCTCACACTGTCAAACGTAGGCCTTGTCACTTTCATGTATCCAAGAACATTTCCACCTGGACAAGAGCAGAGCTTTGGGGTAGCCTGGCCTCAGATGTGCCTGCACGTTGAGCAATTGGCTGCTGTGTCTTATGCTTACATTTTGAAGTTTTGCAGTTTCACGTTACTGCAGTAATTAGGCCCTGACAGTCACAAATGACTGGAGCACTACAGTGAAGTCTACATCCAGAAGAAGTGGATGCAGTCTCATTGCCAGCCACTAATGGAAATGAGTGATTTCTTTTTTTCTCATGGCTGAATGCCCAAGAGTGTAGAGAAATCCAGGTAAAAGCCACCTATTTGCCAATCTATTCTCAGTGGAGCATCTTGAGCACTACTGTAATGGACAGCATCAGAAGGCAGAGAGGGAGATGGAAAAGGAAAGAAATAGGTGGGGCTACTGAGGTAGCATTTCCTCAAAGAACACCATTCTTCTCCCCAGCATTCTCATAGTTTGTGATTTGCTTGTCCTGTCCTCATCTTGGTCAAACCACCGAGCTGTATATGGTATGGAGGTGGCATATGGTCTATGAATGTATCCACTGAAGTCCAGCTCGATAAGAGATATTTAAGGAGGACCAGATGAGGGCTGTGTATTCTGGGAAACAGTTTCTTTTTGCAATCCAGCATTGAGTCTGGGAGGCTCTGACCTTTGCCTGCCTCTCTGGCATGGCACAACACCAGGAAGGAGAGGAAAGTGCTGAGGCTGCTTCTGGTTTCCCCGGAGGAGGGTGAAGAGGGAATCTGTGCCATGTCAGGAGGAAGTGGGACCTGCACAGTGAAACTGTTCTGCTTACCTGAAGCCAGCAGAAGCCATGATAGCATGTGTATGGACACAGACAAATCAAGGAAGAGAGCTTTGGTTTTCCTCCCCACTGAGCAGGCAGGAAGGATCATCTGCCAAATAGCTTTATGAACATTCGGTGCCTGAAGGCACCACCCCGCTCAGCGCAAAGGCACATGAAGGGGAAGACTGTCAGCAGCATCTGCACATCTTTGCGCTGGGTTGTAAAATCGCAGCGTTAAACAGCATTGCTGCTTTGCCCTTTTGTATTTCTCTGGCTTTCTCTGAAGCTGCTAATTTAAGCCTAGATATTATGGGCCAAATTCAGATACCGTAAGTCTCTATTAACCGCATTTGAGGAATTCTGCTGTGTTGCGTGTGCTTGCCTTCTCAGTATATGCCACAGCAGACCCAGTGCTCCAGTCTCACTGAGCTCAGTGACACCCTTCTCGCCTTTGAATGCAGGATCTGTTCCTGTGTAAGGTTACGCTTTTAATTAACAGCTGAAAACAGGAGGCAGCAGCCTTTGGAGGAAGGCTTTGTATGTGACAGGTTTAGTGAGTGGCCAGATGAGTTACCTAGTTAAGTTTCTAGCTAAAATAGTGCCAGTCTGTACACTTTGTTTGGAAATGTCTACAGAGGCAAACGTCTGAATTGGATGATAAATGGCTGTGGCAGGAGAGTGGCAGGTCTTCAGCTCACACTGCATTGTGCTGTTCCATCTGTAGAAAAGAAGCAAAATGAGAAAGACAGAATGGAAGGCTTTGCAAGAGAGATACAGTTCTTTGCACTCAGTGCTTGCGTATTGCCCTGAGGCTAAGGCTAAGTAGTGCTGAATGGTTTTATTAAGCAATGTTAAATCCCCCCTGCTTAGGAGGAGAATAGCTTGATTCTTATACCCCTTAGCCTCCTCTTTTGGGAAGAAGAGCATGACAGGGGTGTGGAAGCCAGAAAAACATTAGTATTTCTTAAACTATTTTTAACAACAGTTTTCTTGGTGTAATCCAGAATATTTTCCTGATAGAAGCATGGAACGGATACTAAGCTGAAATTGCTCTATTTGTTCATAGTTTTATTTTTGAACTTGCTTGTATGAAAGTCTGTCTTAATGTAAATCACAGGCTTGCCAATGGCAGCCTTGTTCGGAAGAATCTCGTGTCTCCATACTCGTTCTTTGCTGCGGTGATGGAAAAGCTGGCTGTGACCTAAAGCAGAGACTGTCAGACGCTGAGATGGGACACTGCTGGCATGAGCATAAATAGAAAGTTCAGCCATCTTTCTGGTAAGAAATGCTGATTCCAAAAGAAATCTAGTATTCCTGACTTTCTCTGGAATCCTCCTGTCACTGAAAAACATGCATTTTGTCAAGAAAAGGGGTGGGACTGCACTAAGAACATCACAAACTAATTACCGGGACAAAAAATGAGTTCAGGCTGTGTAGATGAGTTCAGCTCTATTGCTGTGGCTGGGAGCAGACCACTAAGCAAGCTAGCAATTGGCTCACAGGAATATCTATCTTGAATGTAGCATCCACCTTGAAAATGGGAAGTTTGCAAGTGTATTAAGGAAATGCTTTTGCAGTACAGTAACATCCATGTAGCCTTGTCGTGCTGGAAGTTTCTCTTCACCTCAATCATGTAGCTTGCACTTCTTTGTGCAGTAGCTAGAAGAAGCACAACAGCCATTTCTAGGTTTGAAGGCAGAAAGGACAACTTTAAATGCCTTATCTGAGCCTTCTAAGATCCTCTACCTTTCTGCTTCAGACTAAATTTTGATTTTTAATTTTATTTTGATCCATCATGTTACTTTTATAAATGTAATTAAATTAATTAAAATTTCCAGTAGTGGAGAATTTGTCACATTCTACAGAGCATAATTATTTTGCTGTTTTAGAAGTTTATTTCCTTCTTCCTAAGTCTGAAGTTGTTCGAGTTCCTTTTCCAGATACTGTAAGTTTCTAATAGATTCTAGGAGCCAAGTGGTCTGCAAAATCCCTCTCCTTTGGTAGCAGTATGTGGTGATCCTTTATGTTATCTTTTAACCTTCCTCTCAGTAAATTAAATAGTTGAACACTTAAGTCTTTCACTATAGAGCATGAAAACAGCATTGACTCAGGAGACAGGAATCCCCATGCAGTAAAATTACAAGATAGCCTCCAGAGTCAAGTCAAAAACATTTCCAACTGTTTGGATCAAAAGGAACATTTCTGTAACACCTATGTTGTGAAGAGATAAGGATCTTCAAAGAGAAGGAACAGATTACTAAGCAAGTTTCATTAGCTTTTTCTTGCAGTTGAGTGCTTTTGCCTTTATTTTACTGAGTTCATTTCAAAATGCACAATTTCTGCAATTTAATTGTATCTCAAAAAAAGTCATCCAAAAGTGACTTGCCACAGATCACAGGAAAAAGTTAATTCTCTATTAAATAAGTCATCATTCACCATTGTCTAGTAGAATCTGAAATTAATATACTGACATTACTTAAATATGTATAAAGTGTATTTGCCTAGTTAGCAAAAAGAAATCACAATTTTTAGTGCAGACTATAATTAGCTGCAAATCAACTTGTCAGAGCATTCCCAACCTATGGGAATTGACTAACCAAGGAGCACAGATGAAAAGGGAAGGCTTAAAATCAATAATTTAAATCAAGATTCCCTGCTTGTTGGATAAATCACAATTATGTTTTTCACTTTAAATCCCTTTGATTTAACTAGGTCCACCCGTATTGCAAGAAGTCTGTCCTTCTCATTTTAGATATTTCATTTACTTTCTTCCTTGATATCAGAAAGTATGTTGCATTCATTCACTCAGGAGTGCAGTCATGGTTATAGCTGAGGGACAAGACGTTGTGGTTGCTTTTTGTTGTTGACCCATGTGCAGTTACAACAGTCACACAGTGGCACGGTGCTTGTCCATAACACTGACAGTGCTGTCCTGCAGTACTGCTGCTCTTCTGCCAAGTTATCTTCTAGGGACCTTCCTGGTGCTCAGCAACTTCTTAATAACTGTCTGCTCTCAACCTTCCATTGTTCCACTCTCCAGCTGACTTCATTACATGGCTCTACTCGGCTCCTTTTTTATCTTTTTATAGCCCAAAGTCACGCTTTGCGATAGGCAGAGGGGGACAATACTGATGCAGACTGCAGGAATTGCAGGTGATACTAGTGCTGCCTTCTAGCACTGTTAAAACTGTAGGGTCCTTCACCTCGTTCAACAGGCTACCTGCAGACATATTTTCATAAACAAGGGTTGGGTTTTTTGTTATATTTTTGTTGGTTTTGTGGGTTTTGTTTAGCTTTGCCAAAATAGATATTGTTGTTGTTGTTGTTTTTTAATATTCACCCAATAGAGCTGCAAAGCTAAGACAACCTGATAATTTGCAGTCTTAACAAAAATTAAATAGGATTATCATTAAGTAGGGAGCAAAAACGAATGACCCACCTAATTTCATCATCCTACTCCTATGAAACATAAATAATATTCAAACAGTATATTCTACAGTGCTCTTGATTATTAACTTTCTCTTCTGTTTTAGTCATCTAAGTCATATCAGTAACTCAGGGACATTTTTTAAATATGATTTTTATCTTGACAGCTGTATTTTCATTGAAAATGCAGCAAAATCTTATCTGTCTGCATCTTCCAATGTAGTGATCTCATTATAAGTGAAGTATGTGTATGGTTTTCATTGGTTTTTAAGTCCTGGCGGATGAATTTAGAATTAGTTTTAATGGAAATACTGGTCCTACTCGTGGACCTCCGAGATACATTGCAATAAACCAGACACGATGAAATGCGGGCAAAGAAGAAAAGAGATCATTCTTACATGCTAGAGCACAGGCTTGAGAACCAGGCTGCTTTGCTTATTAAAAGATTAGCTTAAATCCAATATCAAACAGTTTAAGATTTGCTTAACTAACTTTACTTAACTCTGCAAGGAAATAAAACTGATTGCTATAGAAACTGGCCGACATCTGTGAGAGGTCAGGAAAGTCATTGTATTTCAAGAAGAACAGCATCCAAGTCTGAAATGGGACACCTCGTTTGTGATAAATACACACAGCAGGAAGCTGGAAGTGCTCCGATGCGTCTTGCTATTACCTTTGTTTCAGTTGCTTCCCCACGCTGTGCTGTGGTACTAATAACACCTCTGTGTCATATATGACGTCTGAAGGCTTTTTTTTATGTGTGTGTGCTATCAAATGGTATTTGTCCTCAAACTTTTGGAGTCCATAAATAATCTGTGCATACCTTCTACAGGGAGAATCTCGGGATTAAAAACCAGTGCAGGTAGGGGAGTGTCCACTGTATGCTGTAGACATAGTTCAAAAAATGCTCGTGTCTGAGGCAACCTAAATTTATCCAAGACTTGGCTGAAAGGAAGAAAGAATATTGTCAATAGGATCAGAAGTATAGATGTAAGTGGAATTTAAAAAGAAGGGGACGTAGTTGTTAAATATTAATACAGCTTTCTAATGAAGAAAGAAATATCAACTGAAACTAACTGGGTGCCAGATTGAGTCTTTATGCTGAAAAAGTATACTTTAGAAAGCCAGAAAGGTCAAGGTTCGTGACATCAAATCATGGATTGTGGCTGGCAGGCCACCTCCGTAATTTCCATGGGAATAACTAAAGAAAATTGAGCAAAGAAAATGCCTGCAACAACCGGGACATAGCTTGAAAAGAACACTAAAAGCCAGATGTCCCAGAAGAATACTTTGGAATTGTAGGGGGAGGCAGACGGGGATGGGTTTTGTCAATTTTTCTAATAAGTCAGTCAACTCCTCGTAGCGAAGAGCCCGCTAATGCAATATGGAATAGTTTAGAAGTCAATTAATATTTTGAAACTAAACAACTAGCTTTTTTATTGCAAGGAGATATTAGCTGGAATAAATAAAAATACTTCAAAATGTCACATTTACAAAAACCATGGATCTGGCATTGATTTTAGCGTATAAGCAGGCATAAGGACTGCTCGCTAAAACTAGGAACTCCAAATACAGCTTAAAAATACAATACTGGAGGCAAACATTGCTTTTGAACAAAAGGGCTTGAATTAATATTATAAAATTTAATGAAGTCATGGAGACATCGCCTCAGTAACAGAAAAGAAAGCTGTATTAGCTATGCTTCCAATGAGTAAAAGAACAAAACAGCTGTTCAGAACAAAATTTTAATGAAAGAAATAAGTGTCAGTAGAAAATGGTTAGGTTGAGATGAAGGATCTGTGGAAAAAAGATAACTGAATGCAAATTAAAAACAAGAAGATCAAATTAAAAAACAAAAGCATATGTCCCATAGAATTCATCAACAAAGTGATGTGCTGAGTGAAACCTGGGGAATAAGATGTGTGCTACAAAATGCAAATACATCCTCTGCATTGTCAGGATGGATATTGAAATTGCTCAGGAGAGAAGAATGGGAAACTCAGCTGGCTGCTGTGTAGCTGTGGATATTGGAATAAAAATGTTGGGCTGTGAGTCTGAACTGATCGAAAAGTTTTTGCTCGAGTATTCAGGTGAGGAAGTAAGTTTTTGTAGGAAAGTTCTTCGTAAAATAAGATAAGTCAACCCCAGTGTAGGCACTGCCTTTCTCTTGGTGAGTAAGTCTGGAGGTGTTGCTGAAAATTGATTGCCAGTGGGCATGCTTCACAACCACCTGAGAGGAGCAATGTAGGAAGCTAACAGCACCGGGTATAAATGACTGAGGTACCTGAGGACGTTGGGTGAGGATTTTTCGAGCAAGCATCCTACATTTCTCTGACGGTGTTGTGCATGGATGTCCTGCATATTCCATCATAGCTCTGCAAGGCTCCTGTAAACAAACAGCAGCTGTGCAATGGCACCCGTCATTCAGAAGCAGTCTGCAGGTGGTTCTCCATAGTCTAGCCTATACCCTTGTCTTCCCAAAATCTTTGCAAAGCAGGTTCAGCAAAAGCAGGAAAGGTTAAAAAGAACAAGGAAGTTGCACTGTCATGATGACAAGATCTCGGTTTCTAATAGCAAGCCATTCAAAGCAAATCGCTTGAAAGTATTCCTATGTGTGCTCTTCTGAAAGAAGATACACGATAAAGTAGGAAAGTGAACTGCATGTGAACAGACTTAAATGAGTGCTGTAAGGTAATGATGGGCTATGAAACCCTAAGGACTGAAATACAGTTCTGGGCTCTTTTACAAACGCATGGGGAGGGGACAGGGCCGTGAGCACTCAGTGCCACCCTCTGAGAAATGAGAACAGTAGAGAAACTCAAGAACAGTGCCTTAAAAGAGACCTGTGGCTGTTTATGGTTGCTACCCTCTGTGAAAACCTGCCTTGAGAGGAGAGAGCTTTTATATAAACGGGTGATTAAAGGAAAGAGGTAACTAATTCGGGATGAAGAGAATCACTGAAGAAGTTAATAGTAAAAACAGTTGCGAGAGCAGCTGTTTAACACAGCACATTCAACTGGCAGCCAAACTGCTCCCATTTCATGAGTAGGTGTCAAACTTAATTTCTCGGCATAGAAGTCTCTTAAACACATATCAAGAGAATATTCTAAATGCCATGGTTTTTTATCCACTTTCATTCCTCATATATTCACCTAAGGCTGTTATTTTGCTCTTCATCTATGGCACTTCAGACAGTCATGCTTCAGATATGTCAATGCAGGTTGAGTAACACCTTATTCTGCAAGGAATGCCATATAAACTAGTATAAGCCTGATCCTGAACCATTGCAATCCATGGTTATGTTCCTCTCAATTTCAGTGGGCAGAAGCTTAGACTGAAATGCAGCCTGTCTTAGAGCACATTCCATCATTTCTTTGCTGTCTGTGTTAGTTTGGGAGTAATTTGATAAGCTTTGGTGTTATTTCTTATACCTAATTGGCGTCTTTGCTTTTTCCCTATGAACTCTGAACATCAATGTTAGTCTTCAAAACTCCATATTTTGGAGATACTAGAAAAAGGAGCGTGTCTTTGCATGCTATTTTCTCCTCCACCATGTTGATTCCTAGCACAGGTGTAAGCGAAGTAGGACTTAAAAATAAATGTAATTCAAGGTCATTGGAGAACTGCGAGCATTCAGATCAGTAGCGGTTATGGTCCATTAACTTTGTAAAGAGCCAACATAGAGCTGAAACTCTTGTTGTACCCTGTTAGGGAAAATTAATTCCTGCTGTCTTAAGAATCTTCACTCTCATCTCTAGGCTAGGAAGAGATTGTATTGTTCTAGCATTTAATAGTTATGTAAATTAGCACTAATTTTGTCACTCAGCACCTGTACAAAATTTTCTACTAGAACAGTTCTTTAAAATACGGCATAAACAAAGCACAAGATGCGCTGCGATACTGCTCTTTCATGGATGTTTATTTGGGAAAATCTGTATGAACTACTTAAAGAGGCTTTGGATGTGCCAGAAATACACCAACCAAACTTGGTAGGCGTGTGGTTGGTGTTGTATAATATGTAGGCCACTCTTGTCCAAAAGGATTCATTTAAAGGTTAAAGCAGGTGGTGAGGTGAGGAGTCACGTAAACTGGAAGCTGTTCATCAACTCACCATCTTCTCTCTTTGTGCAGAGTAAGTGATATCTCATGCACTTGTAACAACTGAAAAAACAAAGCAGAACATACAAACGCATTGACTGTATAACATACATGGAAAGCAAAAGGAGGCAAGCGTTAACTTTAACAGAAGGTGAATTATCTGCCATCTTTGTTCCACTCCAGATGTAATTCAGCAAGGAGATTGGATCTGTGTGTTAGATTGCCTGAGACAGCATGTTGGCAAATGGCAGCCAGTTCCAAGCAAGAAAGGAGAGAGGGCAGCGATGGTGTGAACAAAGCCCACCCCAGGTTATCAAATAAAACCCAAGCACACAGGGGGGCTTGCATTTTGAGTGGCTGGAGGTTTTCTCCATTTGAAGCAGAAAAAGAGCCTTTGTTTTCCAGGTGAAAGGAAGTAGTCTGAGAGCAGCCTGTTGTAGATCATGACAAAATCTGGCAAGCAAAACCAATCTCGGCAAGATTTCACAGTTGAAAATCCATGTGAATGGCTTTTTGCTTGGATCTAGGTGTTAGTGTGCTGTTGGACATACCCGTGTGCCACCGGGTTTTGGTCCCTCACTTAGCATTTGTATTACGAATTTTGAATCAGTCTGCGATGCTGTGCTTTAAAGAAAAGAAATATTTCTTTCCTGAGAACAGAGCAGCTTCAGCACAAAAAGAACGCATTTTTAGAAGGCCGTTTTTATTGTCACGTTTTTCCTTTCATTTTATTTTCTTAGGGAGGTCATAGCAGCGTGCTCTTGAACTGAAATCAGCCACCCAAAACAGTAGCTGTGACAAAATGAATAGAAGAAAGGACGTACTAACAGACTTTCTTCCAGAGACCCGTAACAGCAAACATGCTTTACATTCAGCAATTACAGATTTCCGAAATGATCTAAAGGCTTTAAGGACAGTTCTCCCTACCTGCCTGACTCCGTGCTGGGAGCCCTGTAGTTAGCTTTTTAGAGTTCTCCGGAGGCACTGGGGTTTCTCACTGACTGAGGCATTGGGCTGAATGTGAGCACGTTTTGGTAAGGAGCCCCACGCAGCTCAGCGTGCAACACCCCTGCAGCACAGCATGGCTGTGCCAGTGCTGAGAGCTGTGCCGTGCTGACCGAGCGGCTGCCTCTGCAACGCAGCACAGGGTGGCACGGCAGAGCAGCTGGGAACGAAAGTGGATTTCAGAAGGAAAAAAAAGAAAAGCCAATTCAATTAGTCAGTCGAAATTGAGTTGGGGTTTACAACTTGGATTTTTAGGCCAGGATCCATCAGAGCACTTAAGCACCTGCTTTAACGTGAACACATTTTGCTTTTCAATAACAAGCATTTGCCTAGCTATCAGAGGCCTCCAGGAAACCTGGACTTAAATGCGTATTGTGAAGCAGGGGAAGGATGGGAGACAGTCAGAGACACTTAAATAAATTTTGTTTTTTCTCTCCCTGAGCTTTCTGTGGTTTCAATAATGCCTCCCTAACGTTACCTTAATGTGCTAGCTTTTGTTAAATATCCTGTACGTAATATCAAAAAAAGGTCATCTAATGAGGAATTGGACTTCTTCTCTGAAGAGACTGGTTACTGATCTTAACTTGGAATCTCTTTAGTATCGTTGAGGGGAATAACAACTTTAGTGTCATTTTAGTTTGATTTCTTTGTGTGAAGGGCTGACAGCTCGCCCTTCTCTCCCATCACCAAACATCTAAAGAGAGCTCTGTTACTGAGAGATTACTGCGCTGGTCCTTGGTCCTACAGAGATTTCATCAGAAGCGTTTCGTTCTTAGCAGACAATGGAAAACGTTCCGCTGCCCGTTATTGCGCTTCTTTGTACACAGTCTAAAAATATCAATGGAAATTATAATTACATCTGTAATGCTGGGTCCCAGCTGAAATCACTTTAATCCCAACCTGGGGAAAAAAAATCAATACAAAACCCTTAACCCTGGTCTTCCTCCTTAGACATTTCATCTTCGCTTGTACGAGTAGTGCATTCCACAAGTTGTAGAAGTTTGTCAAGGAACTGTAGCATACAGAAGCCATTTTGCATCTGTTGAAAGGTACTGCTGCTTTCTGCTTTTCTGACTTAAAAGCTGGAATGTCCGTCTTGAGCATTGCATTATATTACAGCTGCTTCATACGATACAAAATTCCTCCCCTTTACTTTTTGATCATTTAAAAAAGAGGACCTTTTAAGGCTGCAAAGTTCTGTATAAGAAAATTCCATTTTAGTGGAATTCAAATTGCACATGTGTTTGTGAAAGAGGAACCCAAGTCAGCACTGTGAGTTTAATGCTGAGGTTTGGAAAAGGCATCATTCTCAGCTCACCACAGGACCCTCTCCTACATTGTGCTTTTTGGCCATGGGATTCAAATGGGGCTCTGGCAAGGTTAAATAACAAACTTGTTGTTTTTTCATACCACCATCTGTGAGTACCTACCCGCCATGACGTGCTTTGCGCTTCTGAAACCTGCACCTCTCTGCAAACGTGCACTAAACACCTCTAGTTGTGTGAGTGAGTTTTGGGGAGGAGGGATGGCTGGTCTGCTTCAAGGCCTGCACCAGCTATTAGTTGTCCACTGATTGCAGCTTTGTCCAAAGCACCTGGTTCTGGTAGCACCTGCACGATACTGCAGTGGAGGGCACACTGCTACCATGCCCCCCATCTGCCAGGTTACTAATCGTAGATGTTACATCCATGTACGTGGTGGGCTATTCCTTTAGCAGAATGCCTTGTTTCTTAGTAATTGCGTATAATTACCTCTCTCCAGATTGTGAGCGCTCAGAAAGCGAGAAATAAAATAATTGTGTTGGCCTTTCTTTTATCTGGAGACTTAAAAGAGAGAATCTAAAAGGAATGTTTCCATGGGGAGTGAGGCATTTCATCAGCCCGCGTCCAGCACTCAGCTATTTCTTTGCTATCTAGGGCTTTCAGACCTTAACTTCCTGACTTCATTCCAGGATACAGATGTCTCATTCTCTCCCTGCCCTCTCCTCCCCCTTCAGATACCATTTTCCTATACAAGAGCCTGATCCAAAGCTCACTGAAATGCTTCCATTCACATACAGAGGCTTTGGATGAGGCTGGGGCACCAAGTTCCATGCAGCACTGTTATCCCCTCCTCTGCCTGCTGTCTGGGCAGGGCACAGATTGCTTTCCACCTTTCCTTCCTGCCGCAAAGTGCACTGATGTTTTTTTTATGAACATGCCACTTCAAATCTATCACATCACACCATCTGAAAATAGTCAGAATTATATTGTAGTAGTGACCTTTATTGTTCATTAGTGAATCAGCAGCCTAGCTTACTGTGGCTTTAAATGAGCTATATAAATTGGTTGTTATTTTCGATGATGATTCCCTTGATTTGAACATACCCGAGCAAAGATAATTGTTTGATTGATTCATTATGTAAAAGATTTGTTTCAAGTTAGAGGGTATTTTTATTTAATTTAAAAGAAATTTCCAGGCAAATTGAGACACACTGTCTTTAGGCATGTCTGGAATCTTTGCCAGGTTCTTACCAGGCTCAAATAGAGAGGTTCATTCTCTTCTACTCTCTGATGCCCCAC
>PPHD01002656.1:0-34769 GCA_002909625.1 Bambusicola thoracicus
TTTAAATGTAAAATGGGAACTAGGCATTGATTTTCTGTAAAAGCACAGCACTTAACTGCACAAAGCTCTTCTCTCTCCTGGGCCAGACCCAGTGAGGATTTAGGCACCTAAGACAACACTTGAGTAGATGCAAATTATCTAAATCCATTCAGCCACTATTTAACCTTTTGAGAGTCTATATTCGATGAGGAACTCCCTGTTCCATCCTAAAATCCTCAAGCACAAGTCAGCATTTTCTTCCTTCCTCCCTCCCTCCCTCCCTTGCTTAATTGACCTCCCTCCCTTGCTTAATTGAAAATACAGCTGTTACCCCAATAAACTGCATTATTATTTTTGTCAGGGCTCATCAAACAAATATTTTGAATAGAATTGAGTGTCTGGGCTGTTTCCAGAAAGCTCAGTTTGACTGATTGATGCTACTCATTAATATATGATTATTTTCATAAATCATATTTCCCCAGAAAATATAAGCTAACGTCTCATTCCTTAGGATTACCTTTCTACAGACTGGGGGGGAGTTCGTCTTTCATAACTCTTCCAAAACAGCTGAGGATCAGCAATGTTATGGATTAAGAACTCTTACTATCATGGGAAGTAGTTGTTGGCTGTTTCGTTCCTTAAGACAGAAACCTCTGTGGTGACTTCTTGTTAAATAATTAGTGTTCAATAGATAACACTGAATTGAAATCTCCATACCAATGTAGCATGAAATCTTGTCTGTAATAGGGAAAGAACTAGAGTTGTTTGTTGGGTCATTTTTTTTAATACAGAGTCCTTTCACTATCTTCTGTAGTATTTATCCTTCAGCCATTTTTGTTTCCTTCTTAAGATGATCCTCCTCCAGCAGGGGTCAATTAAATCTCACTATTAACTGTGAAGTAAATGAAAAACAATCCCCTCAGAAATCATAAAGACTATTCTTTCTTTAGTCTCCTGCTGCTTCACTGTATGGTTTTGGCCCTTTATAACTCTTCTGTTTGTCGTTTCAGTTTGCAACTGTTCCCTTATGCTGCAGCTCATTGATTTTGCTTCCTTCTCACAGTAGCTCTACTACTCACACACTCTGTTTTCCTTTCCAAAAAGGAAATAGGTATTTTGCTATGCAAACATGTTGGCTGTTGAATTTGATACAATAGTAATCATCAGCCCTCCACTCAGTGAGGTTAATATCCTGAGAGCTCCCGCTTTAGCCTACCATCATCCACTCTCATGTCTGCGGCTTAAGAGGGGATCACATTTTATTTGCTGGACTTATCAGAGTTTTCTTCTTCTGGTAATTGCCTGACCTGTTATGATTGCTGTTTGCAGTATTTACTGACTCGCAGATCTTTTTTTGTCTAGTTTGTCTTTACTCGTTGTCAGTAGAGGCTCATTGACATTTTCTTTGGCTAGTGCCCACACACAGACCTTTCAGTAAAACTTACTATGTCCTAATGAAGGGCACTTTGATCTCTCTAAGGCATGTGGTTTATATAGCATTCGGGGGAAATATCTTAAGATTAATGATACGTTTTATGTGGTAGTGTACTGGTTTTACTACATATTTAAACCAGAAAACATTTACTTTCTTTTATATCCCTTGATAGTAATATGTTTTTGCTGCAAAAACAAAATTGAGCTAATTTTACAGCTTGTGAAATGAACAAAATTTGCTTGGAATACCCCTCCCCCCTCAAGATTAATTTTGTTTAAGGATATGCTTTTTTTTTTTCTTGTACAGCAAAATGCAAAGTAAACGCCATTAGTGCCTTTACACACTGTGCTCTATGCAATTTATGCTTAGCAGCAACAGACTTCAGCAATAAGTGGCCACATAGTGAGATGAACAGTTATATAACCAAATACAGTAATTGGATGCTATTAATGAGATTTTGGGATAACACCATTTTTTAGCCCCAGACATAGATAGCTTTTTATAATCTCAATTAATGCTATATACACTCTTTTAACAATGTATAATTGTTTTCCTAATCTCCAGTAACACTTTCAATAACACTCTACAGAGTCACTGAAACAGGGACCTTTCTGATTTACCCTGATTTGCACAAATACCTGAAATTACGTAGTACAAATATGGATTTTTAGCCTGCACCTCTGCATATGGATAGGTTAAAACTTGTGTTATCTTGTAGGCAACTCTTAGAAAAATGGTACTTTTCAAAGTCCTAATTTTTTTCCTTTTTTTTCTGTTGTTCACCCTGTTCCTGTGAATAAGTGCTTGTATCCCTAGAAAGGGTTGGCTTCTTTTATCACACTGCTCCGATAGTCTGACTGGCCAGGAGCCAAAGCAGAGCAGAAACAAGCATCTGTTCATAGTTGACTTTTTCTCGCTATCAGCTTACAGAAGTGAAGAACCAAGAGCTGGGGTTAGGCCTCGCTCCAGACCCTGATCCTTAGGGCATTATCCAGCATGAAAGCAGTCATTTGTCTCTGACTGATGAGCTCAAGAACTGATCTGGGATGTTGGCGGGTTAAAAAGACAGCTCCAGCATCCACCATGGACAAATAGCAGAATGTGCAGCAATGTAGAAAAGTAAGGCTTCCACTGAAAGTCATGGCCTGGCTGTGTGAGTGAGAGCACAATCTGACCTGATTTTCTGGGTAACTGCAGTGCTCCAAATGCAGTCAGCAGGAACTGCAGGTGCTCAGCACTTTGGAAGGCCAGGTATCAAGGAAAGAAGCTGAACTTGCAAAGAATATTTATAAAAAGAATGCTGCTTGACTTGTGTTCAGATAAACATCTCAAATTGTGCTCTATTTAGTGGTATCTTAAGGAATTCATACCCATAGCAACCTAATACAGCAGTGCAGTTGAAAGAAAGGATTCCAAGAAATTCAAGGTGTGATTTTTTTTTAAACTTATTTCCTATTTTATGCATAAATTATTTCAGCCTATTTGATTGGCTGACCTTTTCAACCAAAGTCTGTGTCTACAGAATTTAGTGTTCATAGCAAACAAATTGCTAGCTGAAAATCCTGGAATTTTATGTAAAAAACCACTTTGTATTAGGACCTTGCGAAAGTGGCAAAGCTATCTTGTTTATCACTTGAAGACTGAAAGGGCCTTGTTTTACCTGCCTTACTAACACTGGTACTTTCTAGCCCAGGAAGACACTTGCTCTAAATAAGCCATCTAGTTCATGAGCACTCCATCTCCTTGAGCATTTCAAATGAAGGGGGAATTCGAACAAAACAATTTAAAATAGGTATATGGCTACAAGCCTGCTTCTTTGTGGATGATGTCGTGCAGTCTGCATCTATGGGGGCTGTCAAGATCAGACTGGATAAAGCCCAGAGCAACCTGGTCTGATCTCAAGACTGACCCTGCTTTGAGCAAGAAGTTGTGCCTCCTGAGGTCCTCCTTGACCTGAATTACTGTGTGATTCTGTAGTTCAGGATTCTTGCTTTTAAAAATTCTTGTGCATCTGGAATGACAGCAGGGTTTTATAAAAACTGCTTCTCTTCTACATTCTTCTGCATGTGCCAGGGAGGGCTGGCTTCAGGAGCTCCTGCTTTTCAAGAAGGAAGATTCTTTTGGTTTTTAGCTTGTTAAAAGCAAGATGCAAGACAAACTGTAAGAAGTTGTGTAAAACTTCAGCATTATTAATATACCAAAGCCAAACTTTTCTTGTATTTCAAACATAAAATATACCAGTGATCCATGTTAACAGTGTAGTTATGTTTCAAACCAACTGTTTCTTCTTATGACCTCTGAATCAGCGTATAATTTGTATCTTTTATGTTGTGTTAGAACTATCTGCAAAGTCTCAAATGAAGTTTATGGAAAAAAATGGATTTCAGAAGAAAGTAGTGAAATGTTATATTATGTTTTTTAACAGACTGAACACTTTTTTAACCTAAGACTATCAGAAGCAAAATGTCTCAATGTTTCTCCAAATGAGAAGTTGCCCCAAAGTAAAAATTTCAGGGAGTGAATTTAAAGTGCATGAGCTCTTCTGTGCTAACTTCTTTTGCGGATTTTCTTAGCAAGCAATAAGTGTGAAATAATTTATTCCACTTTTGAAAAGCTTGCTAAGTTCGCAGCTTTGCTTTTGAAATGGATGAAGTTATTTCACATTCACTATGAGCATCTCCAGGAGTAACTGGTGTGTTGCAAATTCACAAATTCCAATCAATGTTGCTGTATTAAAAAATCTCCTGCATGTATTTTGTAGTGTTAAGACATGTTTTGGAAAGAAAACCTACATAACCAAGTTCAAGACAAAGGAATGACTGATGTCACCTTAAACATAGTCCAGTGACTGTTCCTGAGGCATGCAGTAAGTCTTCTTCAGATTCAGGGTTGCTCCTGCTCCAAGACTGCAGTACATCTGAAACAACTTAGGCTGAGAAAGAACATAAAATTGAGAAATGTTAGCTTGATTTGAGTATCCGGCCCTAGTCCTCTTCTGCTTCTGTATACACTCCTGCCTCACTGATAGCCACAGCAAGTCTCAGTTCACTTTAGAAACTTCCCCAAATCTTCAGTACTTAATCAGCCTTTCTGAGCTAAAAGTTCTTACTGAGCTTAGCTGGAATAGTCACTCTACCATTTTTCCTTACAAAGATTTCAGAATGTTATGTCTCTCACAGCCAATAATCCTGTGAAAAGAGTCTTTTTTCTTTGTTTGTTTAATGCTGTTTTGGCACTTATAGTCCAGACTGGAACCGTGATGAGCAGAAAGTGTAAAAACTCTGGGGAAAATCTAGCTATACTTTATGAATCTCTAAAAAAGAATTATTTCAGGTGAAATGATGTTTTTTTTTCATAAAACACTTTGTCCTAATTTCAAAATCACATGATGGTTGTGGTTAGAAAAAACAGTTTTTTCTACATAGCTATAACAGTTCAAAATGAGTTATCAAAATGCTTGTATCTTAAGGATTCAAAACATGGAAGACTTTTTTGCAGTATGTGTCTATGCCTACAATTTGTTACTTGGTGGGATTCTTGCATGAATAAAAAACAATACCTGTAATTAATTTACAAGCTAGAAGTTTAGTCTGCTTCACAGCAGCAGGGTACTTTAGTAGAGCTAGCTTCAACTATAACACATCAAGAATGAAGTATCCAAAAATCATTACTATGAATGAAAAATCAGGAAATAATGGAAAGAAAAAAAAACAGTTGTCTCTATACAAATTCATAATTTTGAACATTATTCTCTAAAAGATAAATAATTTCACTTCAGATGCAATCGGAAACTCTCACATAATCATGTCACTTCAGGATTGAGAGCTCTGAAAAGCATGGCCATCACTCAGAGCAAAATTAGAAGAGCTAAGATATTGCATGTTCCTGATAGTCAGGTAAATACATAGCAGAGATTTTACAGCGTGTAGCTCTGCAGCAGATGAACAATGCCTGTGTCTGTACTGTACCAGTGAAGGAACGAACGTCTCAAATTATTTACGACTGTTGTAGGTCTGGAACTGGAAACTGTCTGCCCAAGCTCATATGAACCTGACATTTATCATCTACGGTGTAGCAGACTGAGACCCAAGCTGCAACAACACTGTGCTATGTGTGCATTCTGGTATTGTTATCATAATTTTGTGTTCCACATCTGTTATGTCGTATATACTTACTATAAGTTATATATAATTCAAATTCAAATACTCAAATATCAAGTGCATTTGAGGGGTTGTTTCTTTCTGAAACTTTTTATCACTGACTATAATGTTGCTGTTCTCTTGATTCTTGCAAAACAAAATCATGAGAGGGACAGAGGAGTTCTAAATCTAAGGATCCCCATAAATGAAGACATAAAAATGAGGCTGGAAGGATGATGTTTCAGGAAATTTTCAGCAAAATAAATGAGAAAGTTGTTGGAAATTAATAAATGAAGATAAATGTACTGAAAACTGAATGCTAGTGTAAGTTATGAAGTCCAGAATCCAGAACAGGGTAAATTTGAAAAAGTATATGTTTGATTAAGTCAATAATAATGGGGAGAAGAAGTCGATTATATAATAAAAGTTATGACACATCAGAAATGCTGAGCTAACTATAATAGGAATAAAAATGGCAATTGAGAAGCTTACTTTTTTTTTTTTTTTGTATTTACTTACATTACACATACCAAATAATTTAATATCGATGTATGAAGAAAAGAGACATTCAGTCAACATGTGAGAAGGGTACAAGCAAACAGAAAAAGTCATGCTGGACAGTGTGACAGGCAGCAGCCTAGAGACACAAGCTACTTAACCTCTGTCAGCATTTTGTAGGCGCCACTGAGGACAGTTTTAAAGGCAATCCATGACTTTTGCAGATACTTATGGGTGGGTTACACTGCAAGTGGGAATGGAACGTTTGGGAGTGCCAGGTCATGAGTTGAGGGATTCGGGGAGGGGGGTGATTGCATGTGCAGTAGGAGACATGTATACTGTGCAACTTGAGAGGAGAGTGACAGACAGGTTTTCACTGTCACTTCTAAAGACTTACAACCCCTGGCCAATACATCTCAAATGTACAGTGGCACTAGGCATACTTCTCAGGTTAGCCCATGTGATGGGTACTCAGTCTGAACACCTACATTAACCCCATTTACAGCGTCTCACTGGAAAGCAGTATTTGCGTCACGACATCATCACTAGTTTCACAGCAATCCAGGGTTATTTCTGGGAATATCTCTTTACTTTTTTATGCTATAATACTGTGTTGTTGTTTGTTTTTGTTGCTGTTGTTTGTTTTGTTTTATTTTGGATTTTGTTTTTTCTCCTGTGAACTGTATTGCAAGGGAACACATTCCCTCTTGTGGATGTACAAAGCCACAGGTTTTCATATGGCTCACTATAGCAAGATGAGTTAATTTTTGCCTCGATTCACGTGGACATTCATTCTTAGTGTTCCCCAGCTAGTTTGCAGCCCTACATACATCCTTCCTCTCTTCTTTCAGGTCAAATCTTTCCCTTCTTGATGGCTGTTCCCCAGTTTTTCTTTCCCAGGCAGCCACAAGACGTTCCCACTCCGCACCCTCAAGCAGGGAACCAGTCTCAAGCTCCTCCCTGTTCCCTACTGCCACGTACTCCAGGAGGTGCCCAGAATTTAACCTCTTAGCATAACCTACATTCCCATGGGTTCTCACCCTGCAGGGGAGCTTGGGAAGCTGTGAGCACCAGCTAATGATGTTTGGACAGTCTGGGAAGATGTCAAGTGCGAAGAATGTTAAGTACAGTGCAAAGCTCTGCATGCACAGTATGGACATACAGTCCATAAAAGAGGGTAAGGGTTCCGAACAGAGAAGTTTTGTAAATTTACCCTCAACATTCAAAAAAAAAAATCAAAGGAATTTACAATGAAGACAACTTCATTGTCCTTATTGTTTGAGTCTAATCCTACTAATGAAGCAGACACAAAAAAGAAAATACTTTAAACTGTAAGCTCTTTTTATCTGTGATGCTAATAGGGACACACTGTACACTTCAGGTTTTTTTCCAGTCGTTTGCTCCTAGATAAGCAGTGTGCTATTACTCTCTGGTGGCGCTGTCTTCAGGGACTATTTCTGTCCGGCACTTGGGAGAGTGCATTATGAGATGTCAGCATGTGTGAGCAGAGATAGTATGGCTTGTCATGTACAGATAGGCCATATTCTGCTATAAAATGATGGCTTTGTCTTTTATCACTGTCACAGTCTTACTTAACAAGCTGTGACTCTGTGCTTCATCACAAAGAAAACTGTCATCCCAAGATACGTGCCTTGAATGTCCTTTCATCTTCTGCGCAGGTAGGATCTGCCGTGTGACATCAAGCAGAACAGTAACTCCAGATGGACTCCGCCAGTGCAGCAGTGTATTAACAAAGGGCTCAGCTGGCACAGATCCAGGCTTTGCACCTTAGATTAGATTACAGGGATGAGGAAAACATATGTAAGCTTTTAAACAAAGCAAGACCAAGTAACATGTCATAAATATAATTAGAAAAGGAAATGTTAGTAATCCATTGTGTTAAAGTGATAATTTATTTATCATCGTGTTATTCTGAGCAACAGATAAATCAATTAGAGTTGCTTTGAAAGGCAAATAAATAGTGTTGGTCCAACAGAGTGATGACAGACGAAGTGTTTTGAGAAACCCAAAAGTTCTGTACCTGTATTTCTCCACATAGTTATGTTTAGGTTGAAATCTCCACAACCGCTGGCCTTCAATAACAGTTCTCCTAGATCCTAGTGCTTATATTCCTAAGGTCACTGAACAAAGAAACATTGTCCATTGCTAGGATCAGAGACAAACACATCAAGAGAGAAGCCCTCAGCATTTCCAGAGGGCACATACATTAAATAGTTATACAGGGTGTTCAGTGAGCGCTTTGCACCAGAGCCTGCAGGTCAGAATTTTTCTGGCAGAGGAATAAGGACCTATTCTGCTCACTTCAGCATTTTGTATGGCCATGGGACATATTATACTGCCAGAGTTGTGATTCTGCAGATCAGATTAAGCTACTTTGTGGACATTAAAGTATGAATATTTCATGTGAGCTTTTACAGAGCTGAATTTAAACTAAGGTGCTTAAGTACTTCTCCACATTTCTCTTTCCCTGGGTTTTTGTATTTTTAAACTTGCTTTCCCTTGCAGAAAGTCAGTCTTCCATTGGGCTGTTTTTTAAATGTGTAAATGGGAAAATCAGAAATATTAATCCTCATGAGGTGTGGGCTTCCAACCCCAGTGCAGTAAAAGGAAGGGGAAGGAGAAGGAGGAATTTGTCAGTTCACAAAGACATCTTCTGAGGGTGTAATATTACAAGGAATAGTACTTTGGGGAGTAGTTTGTCCATTGATGGAAAAGTGCAGCATTCACATATAACAGCACTGCCAGGAATTGAGGAATGCCAAGGAAACCTGTGTGGATGTGTTACCAGTAAATGTGCCTGCTTGGCTGTTGCTTAAAAATAGAAAAGAGGGTGTTGAATACATAGAAACTGATGTTGATGAATTTCTGACCTTTTTATTTTGAAAAAGTGTCATCTCCTTCTGCCTGATTCTGAGCTTTCTCATCCCCACCAGTACTCGACATTTGAAACAAAATATAACTCCTTGGAACTACAATTACAGACAGTCTTTCATCAGATAATGTTTCTCCATTCAGGCTTCAGACATCCTTCCCACTACCTAACACTTTTAGATTTACTGAACACTGGTACCACTAAGCACAAATATGGACTGTACCGGTCATTTTGGCTTATTTTTTTCAGTCTAAAGTCTGTGCTCAAATGAACGTGGGTGAGCAGTGAATCCAATTTTCATATCTCAGATGTGTTCCCAGAGGGATACCCAGCTCTGAGGGTCCCATTCAATTTGCTCTTGTGCTTGAGTTAAGCCCCGCTGTAAATTCGGGATCACTTCTTTGCCTCTCCCTGTTCAAAAATGCTCGTATTATGTATGTGCATTAAGAGACAGTTAGATTCCAAGACCAAGACCATATTTGCCTCTAGGAAAAGCACATCATCTAGTATTAGTTGGCATAAATGAAGAAATAACTGAGATGGTTTTTTCTTCACTTGCTACATGGTGAGATTCATTGGCAGATCCATCCCCTTGGACTTTTCTATTTATTAAAGGTCCTAGCTCTTGGGTTTACTTCTTATCAAAAATAGATATTGTTTTCATCCTACATGCAATCTGTCTCCCATGGAGATTATATGATCAAAGTACATGGTGGTAAAAACCCATTGCAATGACAAAAGGATGGGAACTCCTGCGCCTTCCTGAAGAAAATCTCAAGTAAGAAATAAAAGAGTATGCTTTTGTCTTTTATGGTGGGACTACTGTGGAATTTACACAGTTTATTGTGTGGTTGAGTTCTGTAGCTGGCATTTTCTTATGTGAAAGTCTACTGCCCCATAAATGGAAGCCACTAGTGAATTTTGCAAGTTAGGTATTGACTTTCCCTTTACAATGCAAAGTAAAAGTGGCTAATCCACAGATAGCGGATCACAGTAAGTAAGGATCCACCTGAGACAGTCCATGGAGAGGAGGGGTAAGACTTAACTCTTTCCCAGACATTTAGTTGACTTACTGACCCATCTTAGCCCAAGGTGTTCTCCTAGAAGGAGACTACCAGCTGTTTTTCCAAACACCAGCAAAACCAGCTGGTGGTACTGCAGCCTGTTTCTGTAATAACTCAGGTGAGAGCCTAATGACTTAGTGACTTACTATGCATGCCGATTGTTTTGCTTCCACATTCTATCTCAGAGGGGAATGTGTGCACAAATTTGCAATAGGCAAAATGTTACTGCTGTTGCAATTCATGAGTTTCGGAGTTCAGAACTAAAATCTCTGTATGTGCACATTCACATTCATTCAATCTATCTGATTCAATATTACACACGTTTTGAAGCATTCGCTGAATATCTTTGGCTTGAAAAATGGTATACAATGTTATTTATCATTTTTCTACCCTTCTTTTCATATATTGCAGTAATTTAGTGCACATAAAGGCTTGAGGCTATGATAATCCATGCAGAATAAAATGTTGATTTAGATATACCATCAATAATCATACTGCTGTGATGCAGAAATCTTCACAGCATAATGCTTTTGAAAAGTTATGGTGCTACAACCTCATTTACCATACCCCCCTTTGTTTTTCAATTTGAGTAAAAAAAGTCTGTTTTATTCTACCTCTATGAAACCGAATGATAGACAACTTTTTCTTAGAATAAGCAAAAAAAAAAAAACCAACCTCTGTTTGCCAATTCTTCTTTAGACAAATTATGTAATAGTTCAAATGAGATTACAAAACAACATAAAAACAGCTGGTGGGAAACTTTACTTAACATTAGGCACTCTCAAGCCTGAACTGTGTAATGTGCATGGCTTAATGCATCATATGCCTTTACTAATTTAAGCCTGATTGTGCAAAAAGGTCTGTGTGGGGACACAAGTGGACAGCTTCTTTTAAGGAGTCATGCTGGACTTAAAGGTCTGCCTGCATTCACTGCATAATGCAGGGCAGAGTTATTTTCACTTCCCTTTATGTGTTATTTAAAAAGTAATGCTAAAAACATAGAGGTGGAAGACTGGTTTATGCTCACAAAATGGCTGTGCAAATAGAAGCATTGGGAAAGATATTATTCTCTTGGGTAGCATTCTGAATTTTGATACTAGCATTAGATTTTTGAGATTTTTTGTGACTTTTAGAGTTTGAAAAGTGGTAGGAGATTTTAGGTTTCAATAGATTTTTTTCTTTATTGTGCCCTTTTTGAGCTCATTTCTTCCTCTGATGTTGCTGCCCCTGAAATGCATTTACAATTTCAAGGTTGCTGAATAGGAAGTTAAGAAAATTTATTGTACAACTGACTTCAAATATTTTTAAAAGGTCAAGAAAAACCCTTGATGTTGGTTTTCAATTATGTTCATTTCATGTAGTGTTTAATAGAATGTCAACAGAAAAAAATGTAGACATCAATGTGTAAACTATGACTTACAAAGGAGAAGCAGTATTTTATTCAGACAGTAGTGCCTTGAATGTAATCAGATGCAAGCAATATAATTAAAAATACGGGTTGATTATGCTTTTATAAAATGGTATGTATTTATTTGGATGAGAAAGGTAATTTCTGGAAAATAAAAAGTAATCTGAATTACTTTTTCTACAAGAGAGTTATTGACATATTTCAAAAGGCGTCAGTAGACACTTCAAGTGATGTCTGTAACCAAGAAATTCCACCTGTGTTTAACCTTTACACTGTCATCCAAACTTTCATCTGGCCAAAGAGCCAGCTGAGATCCTGCCTTCATCTGCAGAAGTAAATAAAGACCTATCGTATAAAATATTGCATACAAATGTTGAAGGCTAAATGACAGTCTCAAGGTACAGATCCGTGTACTGAGTGAATATTAATAATTAAATCTCATTTAAAATTTATTTGTATGCTGCCATTTAATTTATCTATTACATAAATAATTATTACAAATATATTTCTTTTCAAACATAAGACAGTTTGGGGTCAGTACAAACATAATAAATTTTTGTTACATGGTCATTATAGCCAATAGGTAGAAGTTGGGAAAAAAAAATCTGGCTTCCCAAAATAACTTTTTTTAGCAGAACAGTGAAAATTCATTTCAAGTAAAGGTAAGGAAAAAAAAATCTGGTTTCTAAAAATAACTCTCTGTTACAGTACAGCGCTGAAAATCCATTTCACTGTTCTAATGGACCATTCCTCTTTCCTGTTTAGGATACTGATTGTTAGCTTAATGCCAAATTAGGCAGCTGCCTCCGACACCACTCCCAGAAAGTTGTTCCCTAGCATCTGAGAGGGCTTAGAAAAATGTATGAATTTATTAAATAAATGGGAGAGATTAATTTACTTTGTACGTGAGAACAAAGTAATTCTGAAGCATGAATTTGGTGTACATTGTTCTCCATTTTTATTAATCCACTGAGAAGCACTGGTTTATTTACTGGATCTCTACTTTCTGTTACTGTAAGTAGTATGTTCTACCAAAGCAAACTACTTTGTTCAGAGTCCACACCTGCATCTCTGTAACAGGTCTACATAAAAAAAAAATTTAGTGTTTTCTGTGCCTGAAAATGAACCTCCTCTTTCTAAAGACCACATGCACTGTGTTTGAGCTCCCATTCTTCACAAGATTTTGAAGCCAGCTTAGCTGCTCTAGGCAACTGTTCCAGGCTGTGCTCAACATCCTGTTGCTGCTCAGGTGTCAGACCTTGCAGGAAGATGAAAAGCTGGTCTATAGGGCCAACCTGGGTTAAACTGGAGGTGAAGGACATGAGTCTTATTAGCTGCAGCCTGCATGGCAAAATATCTCTGCGTGCATCTCAGGCAGAAAGCCTTACGGAGAAGGCAACCTCCAAAGAAAGCATGGGCCAGGGTTTCTATTTTGTTGTTCATGTAATCAATGGATAGGTCAGTCATCCTGCACCCTCCCAGTTTACTTGAGATCTCCTTCTAAGAGCCTTTAAGGTAGTAATTCAGGGAGGAAACCAATCCTCCTTCTCTGCAAAGAACTCCTGGAGCCAGATGGGGCTGCTTGTGGGGCAGTGGAAAACAGGTGCCAGTCAGCTACTGATTACTCAGTAGATGCAGGACCTGATTTTATTTTGATTTAAGTCGGTTGACCTCATTTATGGAGGTCCTTAAAGAGGAGGTAGAGACAGATCCCTTACAACATTTGTGATTGATTTATGGTCTTTTTATATGCCTACAAAAACTGCATTGGAGTAAGCATAGTTCTTAAACTTGTATGGCTGTAAATAGAAAGTATATTTTTTGCTGTATAAACTGCTGAAATTTCAAAATCTTATTTTTTTGGTAATGTTTTACAGGTGAAAATCTGTGGCTGGATGATGTTTTCTTTCCCCTACTGTGTTCTTACTGCCTTGTACAACAGCATGAGGTAGGAGTTGAAGTTTAAATCTATTCTTGAGACAAACTACTGTGTTTCCTATTTCATATCATTATGATTTTGTAGCTTGAGCTAACGGGCTCTGTATGTGCTACTTTTATCATTTAATTAGTGGCAAATAATATATGTGAACTGAAGGAATTTCTTTCATGTTTTCTGAGGCTTTAATAAGTGTGGCGTGTACAAGGAGTTCTTTCAAGGCTAAGTGTAAACTTAATAGTGCTTCACCAGCTTCAAATTGTTACTTAAAGAGAGTTCTCTAAGTTCAAGTTACAAAAAGAAAATTGACTTGCCAAAGTCAAAGAAAATAAAAAAAGGAAGAATAAAAAAAGTCACAGATGGGTGATGCCATAAATAGATAACACTGTAAATAATGAAGAACACTACTGCCAGCTCTTTGGAGACTTAGATCAGCTAACAATCAATGCAGACAATGACAGTTCAACACAGACAAATATAGAACAAAAAGGGCTTCTTACAGAGATGAGCTCTTGGCAGAAGTTTAATAAACTAATATGCATGGTCTGATACAGAGTTGGTAGAAGTGGACTGATCCTGGCTGATCAGCTTCCTTACGAAGTATACTCACTGTTTAAAAAATAAAAAATAAAAAAATTCAGACTCACAGTTATCTGCTGCAAGTCAATGAGTACCTTTAAAGAAAGAATAAAGAGAAAGAAAATGATGTGAGGAGACAAATTGGTTATAGTTACTTGAGCTACAACTTTTGTTTCTACTTGGATCTTCTGATGGGGAAGGCTCTGCATTGTGAGTTGTTAACAGGTGTCTAAATTTGGCCATATCTCATCCCTAGATCCTAAGTCTTTGGCTGTTGGTAAAAGAGCTGAATTCTGTTTTTACTGGCTTTGGTATGGATTGTGGTAAGGGGAGATACTCTGATAGTGCAGGCTGTTAAAGACTCATGGCAGAGGAAAGAAACCTGGGGCATCTCGCATGTGACAAGCCCAATGCCATACCCTGCTGTAGAAAGTCACGATGTGATGGCAGTGATGAGAGTTGGTCTGTGTTTTAATTTTGCATCTTGCTGTCTTAGTGATTAAAAAAAGAAAAAAAAACAACACAGAAAACAACAAACACCTAAAACTTTAATGTGGCACTTCTTTATTCCAGTGCATAGAAATAAGGGCTGCCTTTTTCACAGAATAACACTTCTCACTCACTTTACAGAAGTGAGAAAGATCATACAGGAACACAGGTACAGTGAAGGCCGATATCCGAAAGAGTAACAGAATAATGCATTTAGGGGGAAGAAATTGAGTGTACCCCGTTTAGAGCGAAGTACCAGTGCTGCTATGGCTGAGCTCAGCAGGAGTGCAGCTCCCTGTGTTTCAACTTTCAAACCTACAGAGCAGGAAATAACTTTTCTTTCCTCCCCATCAACACACCAGAAATTCCCTACATTTTTGCTGGGTGGTGTTTCAGGAAGCTGGGTGTTTTCTTGTAAAGATATACTTTACGCTTTATTGGAGGCTTTATTGCCATTACTGCTGCTATTACTGTTATTATTGTCATGGCTCTCAGAAGCCCTCAGACATTAGAGATGTGCTGCTGTCAATATACGAAGGTAATTTTTAGAGTCTTTGTCGTGGAGTCAGACTGTTCATTACTATCATCTAAATAGCACTATTGGGTCAAGTTCCTCAAGCTTTGCTGAGTGTCTTAAAAACTGCCTCTGAAATTATTTCCTACAGAAGGGTGAAATGCCTTCTGTCACAGCCTTGCTAAACTCAGTCCCATGTGTAGGAAATGTTAATTGTGAATTACCAATATCTCAAACTTTCTTCTTAGAGGAGATCAATGAATTGGATTACATGCAGTTCTTGTCTTTGTAAGATCTGGATTAAAGAACTTGGTGCTACAGGGGATCCCCATGTCATATGCTTGACTATGGGGGATGCTGAGCCACATGAAGTGGTGTGTGGAAGTGGGTACCTCTAAACTGAAACCCATGTTTGTACAAGTGCAATCATTTAGGTACAACAGGCTGGAGAATCTAGAACTCAACTAACAAGAGCCAGTCAGGTCACAGAAACTCTCTTGAGCCTGAAGGGCTAGAGAAAGGATTTGGATTCAGTGATTTGTCCTTGCAGTTTCCCTGGTGATTTTCCCTAAAGCTCTGGCTTAATGTGTCCCCTATGCCAGAAATAATACATCAGGATGTAAGAGGCCTTGTCTCCTGACAATCCTCAGGAAAAGCTCTCTGAGAGAGCAAGGGGACAGAGCAAGCAAACACTAATGGAGGACTTGGAAGAAACAAACAAGTGACACCAGTCCCAAAGGCTGTCTAGATCAGTAACTACGACTGGTAACTAAAAATGCGTAACAGAATTAAGTGTGAGTAATCTTCTATCAACAAAGAGTAAAATTAAATCCTACTTCAGCTGACTGCAACTTCTGCCAGTCTTGTCTAGTAGCAATAAATAGAGCACAGACTGACAGGAGACATCATAAATATATATTGGGAGTTCCTGAAAATAGTTATAATGTTTATTGATTTAATTCTCTTAGATAGCACTAAGAAATAATGTTTGGGTTTCATAATGTATGTCCCATGGATCTCTATAGAGAGTTTTGAAACGAAGTCACTGCTGTGAATCTAGAAGCATTATTTGTATATGTCTCTCTCTGAGGTAGAGATTGATGCATGAAGTTTGAATAGTTTGTATTTTACTTCTTGTGGACTAAAACTTCTGTTCACTTTTATTTATAATATGCCAACTGCCTTTAAAGAAATCATGGAGACTAAGAGTCAAAATTTAAGGTTATCATTTTAGCGTAATTTCTAATTGGTGGCTTTTATTGCTTTTTTTTAGCAACAGCATCAGTTATTGCAGTGATGTAATGGTAATAGTCCTAAACCAGGGAAAATACAGGGTACTACACATTGTACAAAAAGTCTCCTTTTTGAATGGGAGAAATATCTCCAAGTGCTGACTGTGTCTATGTTACTTGGGGGACAACATGGTCTGTCCTCACCGAAACTTAATTCTTCGACTTTATAACCTTGTAATTTACATCAAATTCTTCTGTGTTCTTCTGTTCTATCAGTATTGTAGAGTACCACAAATACATTTGAACTACAGACTTGTAGCAATTTAATACATTTCTGTAGGTTTTTTTATTTTCTTCATGAGTGCTTAATTTATGTAGTCCTGGTGCATGCTCCTGTGCCCATGGCCCTGAGCAGGGATTTGGGTGCCTCTTCCAACCTCACTTAAAAGAGTAAATGGCAACAGGGGCTGGCTACGAAGGGGGGCACGTAGGAGGAAGATAAATGTACCAAGACAGTGGCTGTCTTTCCTGTTTTCATTAGTTTGACAGCTGCATACTCTGACTGGGTGAGACTAATGCTAGTATGGATTAAAAACTGTTGAGGCAAAAATAGTGAGACTTTTACTACTTTTAGATCCCAGCTGAATCTGCTCCTTGTCGTCTTCTTTGTGACCCTCAGAAACTTTTGGTAATCTTTATTGTAAATTTTCTGAGAATAGCCATCCTTTCAAACAGAATTCTGGCTATATTCCAAGTTATACTCAGTCAATACTTGCTGCTATACTGAAACTAGTTGATGTTTAGATGACAAAGTAGTTTGACTTCCTGAGTTGATATGAGCTGTGTTCATACAGTGATTAACCAGAATGGTAAACTCGTTACCTCTTAATGCTACAATGATTGAAAAGATTGCTTACAGCATTAAGACATTGAATCCTAATTACCAGTAACTATTGAAGTTTTTGTGATTATAAAACAATTGAATAACTGAATATAAGACACCTTTTAGCCTTACCAAGAGGTTGCCATCTAGGATAAGAATAGTGATATGCTGGAAAAACCAGATGGTCTTCACATGCAAAAAGAACCTGCTTCTCGTCAGTATTGTGATTATACTTCTAATTAGAGAAGAATGAACAAGGTGTAAATCAAGGAGGAATTTCCAAATCTAGGTTAGGATTAAGAGATTCATTAAAATAACTTCAGGGACAGAGTTAAAAGTCACATTTATTAATGCTGACAGTATGTATGTACTCAATGATATGATAGCCTATACAAGATACAGACCCTTAACACACAGTGCAGATGGGCTTTATGTGCCTAAAAAAATGAGAAAACTCATAACTGTTACTTGTGATCTTGATCTAGAAGCTCCCTGAATTCATAACATTCTCACTTTCATCACTCTCCACCTAATTTCTGCCTTAACTCCATAGCTACAAAAGCTTAAAGTGGTGCCAAATAAAGCTAGAGAATGCCTCTATGGCAAATGCTAAGACTCCAAATACACCGTAAAGTGGTTGCCTGCAGGGATGAGAGCATTGATTTAAAAACAAACAAAAATAATCCCAACCCACAACTAACTCAGCTCTATTCCTTTCTACCTCAAAATAAATAAATAAATGAATGAATGAATAATAAAACCTTGGTGGTAGGTGTCAATGCCTAATTCTATATGTTGCTTATTGAGTGGAAAGGCCAATGTAAATCTAGTTTGTCTTCTTGGGTCTTGTTCCCACTAGAAGTTTTGGCCAGGCAGAAAATAGAGGATTTGGCACCTCCTAAAATCTGAATGACAAGGGAAAATATCTCCTTCTAAAATTGGCCTTTGTGATTGAGTTGCTCTTCTGCATTGCCTGAATTTATTGTCTGTGCATAGGTAGTGCAACTCTACACAGCACATTGATGCAGGTCATTGTATCTTGAAAATGAACAGAAACTCAGCTCCTTTTGCTAACTTTAGATTTCAGGTTCATCTCTAGAAGGCAAGAAGTTAAGTGCTTCATGAGACTGTCTCTTGCTACTCCTCTTTTTTCCTTTTTTATTTTTACTAATTTTTGTTAGTTAGATTTGTTGACTTACAGTAATGTAGGACCAGATATTTTCCAAGGTTTATTTTGTAATGTGCTGAAACGCAGATGTATTGTCCTCAGTCTTGAAGATTAAGTCATGTAAGTTCTGGATGAAATTAATCTTTTTTTATTAGTAGTGGTATTTTTTGCTGAATCTTAAATTCCTACATTTGGCTTTAGTGTTACAGGAGATATCTTCCCTGAGCAACTTGTACTGAAAGCTATGCAGCAGTTAGTAGCAGTCAGGACCTTTTCTAGTGGAATTTCAAGTCTTCAGTCAAAAAACTAGGAACACTAAAGTATTTCTAAGACAAGTGTACTAATGTGGAGGAGGGCAGGGTTGTGGTTTTATTATTATTGTTAAAAAGAAAATTACAGGAGCAAAAGAGCCTACCTCACTTCTGTGGAGCCTGTCAAATTGTTGTGATAGCTCTGCAAAAATAGCTAGGATGGAAAATTCCAGTCTGAACTCCAAAAAAAAAAAAGTTCTGAATATTATAAGCAACTAAAAAATTAAAAACAGAACCTTAAAATAGGAACTGTTAAGCAATCTTACTAATAGCTGGTATTACCTGCCCTACCTATGTAAAATATAAGCATTACTGTTCTAATAGCCTAAATGCACTAAATACCACTAATGTAATCTTGGTAATAGCTACCAGTAAGATGTGGCTGATGTTTTCTTGACTTTATTGATCTGTCAAAATTATAAAGTGGCAGTACTTTATGTAAGCTTTATTTAAAAGCATAACTGCAGAGTGATGACAAAACAGCTTATATACCAATGTGGTAAATATAGCTAGAGCTCTGTTCAATACGGCAAGGAAGGAAAAAGCCACTAAAAATACTATTTGTTCATTACAGTGAAGGGAAAGGTTAAAAATTTGGAGGTGGGTTTCTGTTTTATTTTCATTTTTAAACTGTGTCACTAGAAGAAGAAAGGTAGATATTAGGGCCCAGAAGTGTAAACAGTGGACTTCACTAAGTGATCCACAGTAACTTTTTAGATGCATTCAGCTTAACATACAGTGCAGTGAGAGTGGGCCAAGGACTAAAATGCCTTTCTATTTCTGAGGGCATGCACTTGATCATCAAACTTTAAATTAGTTTTGATATCTCTTAATGATTTATCTAAGCTTTGGTTAACACACAGTCAGACTGCTGCATTAAAGCATTCAGACCTAAGACTACAAAGAGCGCATATAGTCCAATCACTAGCTCAGCCAGTGCTATTCTACTAGCGAGCTTCTTTACAGTAGAATTAGTAACCTTGCCAATGTATGTTTCCGTACTGCATCTTTAGTATCATCTTCATATGATAAATTCCTAGTCCTCACTCTTGTTTAGGACAGAAGTCTTCTATCTGCTCTTATGATAACAATAAGAAAATAAGTCCACTTCTCTGTTGAAGTTCATTGCTTTGTGCCATTTATGGTTTTGGTCAGTATATAAGGATGTCTGTGGCAGAGTTGCTATTTCATTGTAGATCCACTGTCTATATCTTGCCATTCTTGTTTGCTTTAAATAATGTGTATTTTCTAAGCCTTTCAGAAAGGTCTTCTGAGTAAAGTAGAGCTATAAGTCCTAAACCTGTAAGATACAGGTGCTTACATGTTTATTCTTTTACAGTGAAGAATGTGGCTCAGATTTTGAAGTTAAAAAGAAAGATGCATCAATTATTGCCATGAAAACTTTAGGTATGGAGGACAGCAAAGTTCTATTTGCACCAACACTGTTCATAGACCCCAGTGCTTGGGCTAACAGCTGCAGAGCTAAGCACGTCTCATTCCAACTTACCAATGAGATGTTTTCTCATCCCAGGCCTGGGAACGCTAAACTTTTAGCCTATACTAATGGACCTATACAGAGTGCTAATATAATGAATCAAAATACCATTGCCTTCCTTTCCCTTTCTACTTGTCTAGTGGCTCCAACAAGCCTGCCTTAGTTCTTTTCTAGCACAACATTAATGAAGAATTTGCATTCCAGAATAAAATTGGTATAATTGTTATACTTGAAGGATTTTTTTACTGTAACATCGACTCCTGTTAATGTTCTAATTGGTGTCTTTGTGGATCATCTGGTCAAAATGATATACTCAGATTTGGGAGGAGGATGTGACAGTGGGGGAAGGGTTGTTCAAGCAATCAAGACTGTTACAAAAGAAGAGGAAACATCCTTTTGTGGATTAACACCCAGTTAAAATCTCAAGATTGGGCATAAGTGTTTTTTTTTTCTTCTTCTTTAGAAGAGAGATTACATATTTGATGGCATCAGGATATGTTCTGTCCAATATTTTCATAAGTTCCCTTTTATAATAGGCAGAGTTGTTGAGTTTAATATTGACCATAAAGAATTACTGAAAGTTCCTGTAACTGGATGTAAGCTGGTGGGTGGAAATCAATTTTGATAAAATGCAAAACAACAGACTTGGAAAAACAGCATTTATAAATGCATATAAGTGTTGGACTCTAACCTAGTGTTACAGAAAAGATTTTATTGTCATTGTGGATATTAGATCACTGCATACAGCAGAGATATGGGGGGGGGAAGACAAGTGCTAACGATTATTACAAAACACATTGATGAGAAAATAGAGAAGTACTATTATGAAACAGAATAAATCTATGGTGTTCCCACATCTTGATGAGTACAAACAGTTCTGACCATCTTATCTGAGCAGGCTGTAATAGAGCTGGATAAAGGAAAATGACAATGTTAATAAAAGATATGAAATGGAACAGGTAGAGTGAGCCTAAGGAGAGCATTTCAGCTTTGATAAGGGGTGATTGAGGAGGATATCACAATTGTGCATAAAACAGTGAATGTCATACAGAAGATGATGAGGGAGAGATGTTCACTTTTTCTTACCTGACAAGCTGCTTAGGAATGTCCAGCAGCAAGTTAAATAAAATAAAAATTATGCAACATAATCAAATTGGAATATCCTTTGGCAATAGGTTCTGATAGCAAAAAGAGTAAATGGGTTCAAAAAGAATTTGGATGAATTAACGAAGGATAAATCTGTCAGTGGCTATTAATACTCAGTCATGGTACTCAGTTTCAATGTATGGAAGCAATACTTGACAGAAATAAGGAGACTATGTAAGGGAAGCAGAATTAGTTCCATGCTTATCACTCCTTGAACAGTGGCTACTGGCCACTACAAGCAATTAAAGTGTTAGCTAGATGGGACCCTAAGTCTGGCAGTGTTTGATTACTGTCTCAAAGCCTTCAGTCTTCCACCAGGGATGCCGACTCTTAGGGGACTCCATTCTTTGAATTTTTAAGTCTTTCCATTCCTTTACCTTCACTACCCTTTGATAAAGAGGTAAAACAACATGTAAGTCAATCAGTAAACAATTACTGAATGTGATAATGTAGGACAGGGTGAGAATAAAACTGATTTTGAGGTGTCTCCACTGCAGCAGAGTGTGGATCTTTAATCAGGGTATTTTTCTTTTTTTTATTCCAACAAGGACAGACATTATGCATCTTCTCCTTTCAGTTTTTTTCTTTCTACTGAGTGCTGTATGTAGAATAGAAACCTCTTATTTTAGGCACAACTGTTGTATTTTGCTTTTGACTGGCATACCAGTCAAGAGCCCTTAGGAAACCATTTTACGGTAATACTCTTCAGGCACTGTAGTTTTTTCTGTCTGTAGTGAAGAGAAATAAATGCTTACTTTCTCGAGTTCCCATACTGTAAAGATCTAGTATTTCCCCTAGAGACCACCCACTGTGTGACAGGTACTTGAAAGCTTTCCTAGCCACCGAGCAAGTGCCAGAAAGACTTCAGCAATAGTAAATTTTGGGGGGATGGAGGAGGAAACATTTACACTAATGAGTCCCTTGTGCATTTCAGGAATAAAAATATTCTCAGGCTTTGTATTTCTATAATCTGTGATGTCTGCAACATCTTTCAGCTGATGCAGAGTCAGTGCTACTGCAAACTTAAACGGCATAGCCCAGAAAACATTGGGCTTCTTGGCCACCTGAGCTCCGTGCTATAGTTGGAGTTCAGATATTTAATGTATGATCTTCTCCCCCTTTTTCTCTGTGCTTTTTACTCATTTAGATAAGGTCATCCATGACTAATTAGAAACTTATTTTCTACCTAGTAATTTATTTAAATAGCTTTGTAATTCATTGGTGTGAGTATTCCCAGGACAAAATGTTAAACAGGAAATATTTATGGAAAAAGCTTTTAGGTTTATAGGAAGAAATGTTATGAAGTATTTAAATGTGGAAGATGTATACTCTAGCAGACCTTGGTATTGTAGGGAGAGCTGGGATAAAACTGTGCAGACTGGCCCAGACAGTGTTCTCCTGCTATGCTTGATTTAGGAGGAAGCTCTACCCTGTGTCTACATTATTGCCATATTGTTGCTGACAGATTATATTATCTCAAGCATAGTCCACATCTGCCTTTCATCCAATTAGCAAGGACAGGGAATTTCAGATAACCTTCTGGCTGTACTTTGTCTATGAACAGTCTACACTTAGAAATGAAGCCTGAAAATCCTTGCCATGGGAGGCAAGGAGTAATGTATTACTCTGTATAAACCTCTGGGTACATGTAGAAGTTTGAGATCCAGCTGTACTCTCCACTTGAGGTATAACATTCTCAAGACCAAAGGGAAGGATGCTATGGATATGAGCTTTACCTATGTACTTGGAAAGAACTCTAACTTCCCACTCAGGATACAAGGCAGGACTTTGACAGCAACAGCTACTGTCTGTTGTCAAAGACCCGAAGAAGGCATGGGTACTCCTAGTTCATACAGGAACCTATGGCTGAGCTCAGCAAAGCGTTAACGCTCATCAGCTACTCTTGTGACACCAAGGAGTCAGTTAAACTTGATCGGGATGTTTTACGTTAACTGTATCTTAACAGCTCAATTGAAAAGCTTAGATGCAACAAATCTGGTATCTGAATGCAATCTCAATGTCATGCACAACAGCTGTTGGTATCCTACCTCTGGAATTTGCAGATGAATATGCTCTATGTAGCTGAAATGTGTGCTGAAATTCCCATAGATTCAGGAAACCATGTTTGGACTTTTATTTTACATCACTTTTCAGATGAAGTGCCCATAGTCTCAGCAATGAAAACTGGAGATCTGAATTCCCAGGCAGATAAAATGTGAGTACCTTATAAACAAAGCTCTAAATGCACAGTTAACTTAGAAAGCCTTTAGGATACCTCTACTAAACACATTAACCCTGTTAATGAAGAGCTCTGTCTAAACCATGAACTTCGAGAGCCCTTCCATCTGGGAAGAGCTGACGTCTATCAGTTAATATCAAAAGTATGCTCCTTACATTTATATAGTTCTTTTAATTGCAGGATCTTAATGTGCTTTTACAAGCTGTGCCTCTGCACTAGGAAGTAAATAATTTGCAGGTAAATGCAGAGAGTAATATAATAGCTGTTTTGAGTTAAAGATATAGATATGGATGGCAGTTGCTTCAGAGAATGTTTAGTCAAGCTATTCCAGCTATTTTGTCTAAGACATGACCATAGGGTCCATTCAGCACAAGCTACAGCTGTTGTATCAGCTCAACTTGTAATTCCAGAGCTCGGACTCCCTTGACCTCTAGGAAACAAGAATGAGAAATCTGCACATGGCAAAAGTGATCTGAGTGTATCAGTGAGGAGAGAGAGTGTAAGTGAGATAAAGGGTTGCACACATATGACCTTATAGCTAATTATTTAAGGACTTCATTCTTAATTCACAGGTTGGAAAGGGATCTGTAGCCTTCAAGAAGAGTTAGTAAAAGACTTCCTGTCTAGCTGTAATCAATGCTGGATGCATATATTGTACCTTTAATGGATTTAGACAAAACTAGGAAAAATGGACATGCATTAATTAGGTTTATAATCCCTATTTTACATGATTTTGGGGATGTTTAGAAATGATTTGAAACAGAGAAGTACAGCCTAGTGTATATGTTGTTGCTAGCTTCACCCAGGCTGGAAAGGTAACTGTTATTATAGTTAATAACTTGCAGCAGGTAGTCTGACAGAACTGCTGAAACATGAGGTGACCTCCTAGCTGAGCTGTGGCAGACCTGTTTTGACTAGTTGTGCTTCTAGGTAGACATCAATTTGTAAGACCTATTTCATTTAGATACATTTTGTTTTTTTATTTCTAGAAAGGTATGTGTCAGTGGCTTTTCTGAGCACTCAAACTGTACTTATATCCTTGCTTTTATGGAAATGCTTTCAGCCCTAAGGACTGCCTGGGTCAGATTGGCAGAGCACTCTACTTGACCATAAGTTTATACACTTTTTTCACGTGTGTAATGAATTTTTGTGAAGCTGTTTCTGAGTAGGCTGTGGCAAAAGTATGTGTGCTGAGTGTTGACGAATTCTTCCCTAAAAATCTTGTTTTTCCTATACCAATGTGTAAACTGTTATTATCACTGTGATCTGAATAATATTAGAAAATAGTTTAAAGTGTTCAAGCCAACAATTCTGACTTACAGTTGCTAAACAAGAGAAACTTATTTACAGCTAAGAATATTGCTAGACATAAAAATGTGGTCTGCATCCTCAAATAGATACCCATAACTTCTTTAGAATATTCAGCTGTCGACTCCTTGATGATCCAGTGTTTGTTACAGAAACAAAAGCTACAGTAGTTAATTGGGGATTACTGTTCCCATTTGTAGCTTATTTACTTGCTGATAAATCAAAAGAAACTGAACTGAATTTCTTGTAACACATGAAAACCATGAGGGAGAAATTTGCATTTTATTTTTAGGAGGTATGATCTGCATTCAAGCAAGTCTACTTCCAGCTTCTCACAGTCTCTTCTGGGGATGAACTGGGAAGTCTGGATGCACAAAGCAGAGCACATTCATCATGGGTGGAAACAACTACACAATACACTTCTCTTGTAAGAGAGAAGCAGGAGTATATTTATTGATTGTAATATAGATATCATGTAGTGATTTCACAGTGACCTAGTAAGATTTGAGATGGCTGGATGCACTTGATTATTTATTGCATAGAGAGTAGGGTTAAACATGCAAATATGGGAGACCCTTCTGCTGAGTTGTGAGGTTCAGAGTGGGCCCCCTTGCTTTCTTACCTCTGTGGTTCTAGGAATTTAGGAGCCTAGGTGCAGTTGAACTCAATCCTACCCCCAGACTTGGTCAGTGATTTATGTTGAAGGGATCGTGCGCACAATCGACGACCTAATCTTAGCAAAGCTAACAAAGCCACCAATCACTTCCTGAGTATCGGTATCAGCAAAGTGTCTTGATGTCAAAGTGTAAGGGATCTCTGTGCAGGTGTAACCTTGAGAGGTGTCCGTACTCAAGGGGAGATCCTGTTGTGCAGCCAGCTGCCACACAGGAGAGCTCCAGGGGCTCTTGGGCTGCTCACTATTTATGGGGTAAGATAACTGACTCATAGTCATACTTTGTTTTTAGGCGTGTGCTGAATTGGCCCTCAGCTGTTGAACTGGCTGTCTGCTATCAGTTCTTTCAACCCCCCAGTCTGAAACAGATTTGTGTTCGTTAATCTGCCTTAGAGTTTTATCAGTGCTGGTGGGTGGGGAGTGCACCATCACGTCTCTCCCATGATGCTATTTTGTTGTCTGCAGCTTTTATGTGTACTAGTTCACTGGTTTTCCAAATATTGCCTCCAATGCACTTCAGCTTCTGAGGAGCAAAAGTAAAAGCCAGTGTTAGAGCTCTTGTCTGAGGCAGATTTGTCTCTAACAACACCTGTCCAGGACATCTTGGCCAGTGAGTAGCAATGCACCGTGCACAATGCAGAGAGGTGTTCTGCCTGAGACTGTCCTGAATTCTGCACTGTGCTAAACTGTGATCAGTGGGGTTTGAGCCTGAGTGCATAGAGGGAAGCAGTATCAGGAGACCACTGTAGAAATGAGATAATGATCTGTCAGGTCTAAACCAGCTTGTTTCCCATGCTCACCTTGAAGGGCCAAAATATCCTTGCTCAAAGTATTGGCATAGCTTATGTTTTAGAAGACATGCTATTGGACTCAGTTTGAAAGCTGCATATAACTATCTACCTCTAGACAGTTACCTACAGATATATGTTGGATAGATGCATATGTTTTTTAATTGCTTATTGTAGAGTAAATCAGAAGCGTGAACAGTTCCTTGAAGAGGCAGTAGGACGGTGAGGTAGAGCAGAGGCAAAACCCAAGGGCTGCAGGAAAGGTCCATCACAGAAAATACAGAAGGAGAAGTAACAAGAAATAAGAGCAGATATTTGGAGAGAAGCACTAAATAACACCATGGAGTTCAGTGTCAACCCAGTGCTGGATTAAAATTACTAAGTGTACAGGATTGCAAAGAGCCAGCTATCAATTTGTTTTGGTAATTCTGCTGTGATAGAAAAAGCATCTAACTTCAGAGAACAGAGTAGGGAAGCCTTGAATTACTGTTCGCCTGCTCAGGAGAATGTGTAGACCATGAACTGCTGCCTGGAGTAAAGTAATGCTTGATTGAATGCACGGACCTGCCTGCTGCCTTTTGAGATGAAGCTCTGCTGTCTGTCTCTCCCTGCCTATCAAACTTACTTTATGTGAAGAAACAATCCTTCACTGTTACAACTAGGAATAATTCAGGTCTAAAGTGCGAGATGTCTGACCTCTTGTTTTACAAACAGTGGATAACATTCACTATATGTAATATTTACTGATTATTATAAATTGCTGTAGCTAGCATCTGCACATCTCATAACAAATGAAGTTTTGGAAAGAGCAGACTGTCGTGCAGTGTGTATTAAATTTATAGCACGGCTGCTCAGTTCAATAAGGAGCAGATTATGAATTAAAAGTCAATAATGGCATTATAAGCATTCATTTTGGGGGTTCTTTTTCTAATTATCTGCAATCTGTCATCCAGACAGTCTATGATAACTCATCTTAGAACAAAGGCAATGTATCTGCCGCTCAGCATAGGAAGCAAGCTGACCCTCCCTCTTCATTTTAATGTGTTGTGATTTATGTACTCCTGCTTCTTTTCCACTAAAGTGAGAGGAGGGGGGAATCTCATGAGATCTGTAGACCTGGTTTTACCTTGGGTATGAAAATAGCTCTTTCAGAGATGCTGTACCTGAAAATAGGCTGAAATAGAATGTCCCTAATGCTTAGTTCAGCTGTTTGCCACAGAGAAGGGAAATGAGCTCTGCATTGTTTCCAGTTTTTCTACTGATTCTGTTTCTGTCTGACTCTTTTCTGTTTATATGCACCCACAAAATGAGTGCACTACTACCTGCAAGGAACTGAGCAATTTAATTATGGATTTGAGAAACACCGATGTTCAGTACTTCTGCTCAGTTCATCATGTGGAGTGACCATCTCTGGGGATTATAGAATTAAAAAAAGCAAGAGCTGGAGATTTTTATTTTGATTATTTTCTTTAAAAGGTGGTCCTCTTACCTCCAGGGACATAGTTTGGAGATACCAGGGCGCTCTGAAGAGTGAAAGGAAACAGCAGATAAAAATCATTTTTTTCAAAATAAACTTGCAGATAAAGCAGGAATGCCAGAGAGAGGATGAGAAGGGAGAGAGTGTCAAGAGTAATTTGTCACTGCACATTGTGCCCTTGGATGTTAGACACAGGCCAATCACTAACCTCTTGGTTGGTAATGGAAGAACCCAACTATTTTCCCAAGCTTTTTCTTAGGGAACAGACTGAGTGATGGTGACTGGGTTCAAAAGGTGGGATTCTTTTCTGGGAAGGGTGAGTTTCAGGGTTCTGGGAAGGTTTTATATTGTGACCATTGGATTAACTGGAATTTTGCCTGCGATTTTAAATGATCTGTATATTTTTCCTAGATCTTTGGAGAGACCCATTTTGAAATCTGAAGAGATAAACAGAATAAATAATAGAAATTAAGTTCTTCAACTTGAGGATTTTTGAAAAGCTACCTAACCTTTTTTTGTTTGGAAATAGTGATTTAAAGGTTAAGCTCTTGTAATTCTACTCCACAGTTTGGTCTGATATTTTTAAGATACTTATTCCCATAGTGTCTGTGTTATGTCCTTCTCATTGTGCTTATGCTGCTTGTGGATGAAGTTTTGGGTTGATAGTTAATTTCTTATTGGTGTTCCTATCCATTCTACCACTATTAGCTATTTACCAACAGCTATTTGTCCACTTAGAAACATGTTGTTTTGATCCCATTGATCCACTCCTTTGTGTTTCAGTTTGTCCTCTGTGTCACCTCTGACATGGGCACATCCATCAGTTTTGTGTCATGTGGACCTCATGACGTTGCTTTCACATAGATAAGATTTTCCATGTTACACTCCTGAGTATGATATCTGGGTACTCAGATACCAAGGCTGTGTTCACAGCATCAGGACTTGAATAGAACAAAGCAAACTAGTTTTTGGTGACAGTTACAAATGCTTATGCTTTTTCTTTGACTTTTTCCACTGCTTCTCAGGCTCTTTCAGGTGCTGTCACTGATATATTTATCCCAGTTAAACATGCAGTATATCTGGTATGTGTTCCACTGAATTAATACATGACAGCATCTTCGCAGTGCTTTAGAACACTTGCTGCAAATGCAAAAAATGCATTGTGTTGAGCTGCCCGAAAGTTCTTAACTGAGTAAGAGAATTATTACTTGTGTGTCTGTCCCAAATTAAGGTAACTTTGCATCAGTTATCACAGCACTGTGAATCTGTCTCTGGGAGAGTTGTTTGGGTGAACATTTCTAAGGGATGCATATGAGGACTGGGACAGATCTGAACTGTGTGACTGAGGCACATGGATGTTTAGGTGCTGCTCACTGTTGCCTGTACTGTGTGCTATTTAAGCCTGCTACTGGTAAATGGGGGTCACAAACCCTCAAAGTTTTTGTGGAATGACTTACATTAGTGTTTGGAGGAATAAAAAAAAGTATGTTTTCCCTTGACTAAGTCTGCCACATTAGAAAGTATCAAGGTCAAACTAGCGTGTGCATTTTTCTTACATTTCCCTATTTTCTTCTGGCAAACCAGAATATTATGTCATTTCAGTATTGTATTTTTTTTAAAATTACTTTAAAGCTTACCCTGTTTTCTAAAGACTCAGTGAAGACTAGCGTGGCAACATTTGAGAGATTAAAGGTGGAAACTAACCTAACTCTCTTAACGTCATCTGTCAGCTAAGTGAAATCCACAACAAAATCACAAATAAAAGCTAAGTTTCCTAACAGGTCTTTTTTTTTTTTTTTTTTTGCACCTGTAACTTACTGGCACAGCTGATGACACTTAGGCTGCGATTCAGCAAAGCACTTAACCATGCTACTTAGTCCCGTTGACTTTAATGGGAAGTAATTACATGTTCCAACAAAGCACATACAGAAGTGCTTGGCTGAATCAAGGCTTTAGGCATCACAATGAGAACCTGGTTGGGAGGGAAGGGGGAACTGAATTAATGCCGTGCTCAAAATCAAGTCTATGCTCTCTGAAAATATACAATAAGGACTCATTTGTGGCAGTGCTCTCCCCATGCTGGGGCACATATTGAGCTCATTGCTGTACAAAAATAAAGAAAACAAACTTCTAATTCCTGTATCCGTGCTGTCGCATGCAGAGTTCACATGCATATTATCACACACTGGAGTTAAATCACTATGCAATGATTACAAATGGTAGCAGTTCTTCCTTCAGCATTTTTGCTCCCCAGTATTCAGTCTCTGTTGGTATGAGCTGTATTAAAATAACAACTTGAAATAATCCTAGAACCTGACAGTCACTACTCGTTTACATAATCACCAGTAAAACACTACAGCAGAGATGTAAGGCTAGCTACTCTATAGTTCTTGAATTATAGTATCATGGAGACTGTGCATGGTTTCCAACCACTCCTATTACATTACATTGAGTCTAATTTCATCTCCTTGAGAAGGTTTTATTACTGAGTTCAGAGCAAATCCTGCTCACTTCATATTCCTAGTGACATTAATTGTTGTACTCACATAACAGATTTGGCTCAAGGGATGTATGACTAAGAATATTGCTTTTCTGTAAATTCTGGTGGAAAGATGCTGCTCAAGACATAGTGGCTAAAATAATAATGGAAAAAAAGAAACAACAGTAAATTGAGTATCTGTAGCTGATGAACCAACAAGTTGACTTATTCTGTATGTGTTGGGAACACACTGAGCTAATGCTCAAGCTAATTCTTTCACAGTGATTTACCCAAGCTATTGGGGTTAATGGGATTAGCAGGGTCTTGATTTCTGAGAAACACTGCCAAAATTCCATAGAAGAGGTCAGTGTAGCACCTATCCAGCTGTTGGGCCAGATAAGGAGAGGCAGTGGCTGTGCCTCTATGGCTTTGGAACTACAAAGAACCATCAAGGGGAGATTTGTCAGCAGTCTTTTTCGTTTTGCTTCATTCTGCTGTGATAACCATTGCCTTCCCACACACCCTGCAAAAAAATATTGCACTGCCTAAGGAGAAAACCAGGTCACAGTCAGACCCCTGCCTTTCTAGCTTTTCAGCATAGAAACAATTTGCACTGTCCCCCTAGGCAGCGCTGAGTGAGACCAGAGCTGCCCATAGCCAGTGGTTCAGGCCCTGCCATCTTAGCAGGAGCTGCACAGAGCTGCTCCCTGCCATGCTGCCATCACAAAGCAGACAGTGTGGCCTGGTAGTGGGAGGTGGCTGCAGCTTCCTGCTAGGTGCAGTGGAATGGGTGGGTCCTGGCCTAATGAGAGGGCACACCTGATTACAAAATCCATAACAAAACCCTTTGGATAAAAGAACGACACCATCATCATGGAATTAGTCAACAGTCCTCCATTATTTTCCATGAAATCTGAGGTTGCCTGTCTTTCTTGCTCAGTCTCCAGGGACCAGGCTGTGTCCTGCTCTGCTCAGCCAGGCTGCTGTTTGCAGGAAGCGGTGGACTACTTCCTGATAATGGGAGATGGAAGGAAATCTCAGGAGAGGGAAAGCGGTGCAGATATAAGAGGAAAGTAAATCTCGGTGACATTGAACAAATGACTCCATCAGCATGTTCAGACAATCATGCAAGGCCATCTGTGCAGGGCTATACATCCCTAGGCAATGTGTGCATGATGGGGAAGCACAGGCAATGGACATACAGAATCTGTGCCCTTGTGCAGTTATGGTCTGTTTGTTTTAATTCTCTCCCCACCCTAAAGTTACCAGATTTTTCCTACAATTGACAAGAAATGAACTAACAGCTATTTATTCCTTTGATTTCATTCCACCAGAAATTTTTTTTCTTTAATGAAGGATCCTGTCTGTGACTTCTGCATGATGCTTAAGATGATACAGACACTGATGGTTTGCTAAGTGGGCAACAGCATGTGTTTCTGTTACTTCCCCAGCAGCTATGGCTCTGTGTACACTAAGAGCACTAAGGACTTACTACAGACATAAGCTTTTAAAAATGCATTAGCCAAGGATAGTGACTCTTAATCATATTTTTAAAGCTGTTAAATTCAGTATACTTAACTAAATTCAGCATATCCTAGATATTAAGTGACATGTTGAAATGAAGGAGGTGACATGTTAGCAAGCATATGTAAAATATCATTCTTTTTCTGATCTTGTCGTCTTTATGACATTACTGTTGCTTTTTTACAGTGGGTGCAAAGCTTGAATCCAAATCCTGGTGGGATTCTCTGCTGTGTGTTACTCTTGCTGTAAGAGAAAAGAGCCCCAGATATGATTCTACTTTAATTTTAAATTGTAGAGTATCGTCATTGAAGAGAGCACAATATAGTCATGCTGGAGAGCTCTGAGTGTTCCCTTTCCATCTGATCCTATTGCCTTTCTGCTGCAATAGATCACACTGAAAGGACAGGCAGCTGCTGCCCTTCCCTGGCTGCTCTGGCTGACATTCCTGAAAGTTGAATTAGGGACAGTGTTATTTACTCTATCTTCTGCTGCACCAAGAGAATAAATTCCAACGTCCTTACCATGTGTGTTGTCTTCACACACTGGAAAAAGAGACTGTATTCTTGAGGCAGATTCTTTACCATTGATGGGAAATTAATAATAGCAAGTTAAATATTGCGTATTAGAAGTAAGTAAAATGGTCAAAGCCTACATGCTGTTTACTCCAGCACTTGTAGTCTGCTGTGAGCCCTGGGGTGGTCACCAGAAAGTTGCTCATTCTTAAATTAGGAGACCATTTTTACAAGGGCAAAATGATGTATCATTCATTTGCAAAGTACTCTGTATTGATAAAAATTACTATTTCAGAAACATCTTTTTATTACAATTCTGCATTTGTAGATCCAACAGAGCTCCATGACTTAAGTAGAAAGTGAAGAGAAAGTTCTATACTTGTGCATGATTATATTGGCAGTAATTTAGACCTAAAAGCACTTAATATCAAATGGCAAAATCCAGGCCTTCCTGTATTGGAGCCAGATCTTCCCAATGCCACTGCAGAATGTTCCCAGTCAGTTAAATGAATTTTTGGGTAGGGGCCTTAGGTTTTTAAAACTCTCATGTAAGAACTGAGCCTGCTCCACTGCCCATCAGTGGGAGCAGGAACACATCTACTAACAAGGCAAAAATAAACCATGGCTTAATCAGCTGCAAAAAGGCCTGGTCTCTATGCTTTCCTAAGTAGTCTATTTTGGAATTGGTGTTGGCATTGTCAGGAGGGTACAGCGCTGGAGACTTATATGGTTAAATTTTATAGTAGTCTAATAATGAAAAAAGCATGTGTAAGGCCCCTTGGCAAACAGCCCATAATCGTGGCAGTATTCCTACAAGTAAAGCTGCAAAGAGGGGGGAGTGAAAGAGAGAGAGAGAGAGAGAGATAATTAATGGGGACCTGCTTTATTTGCCAGGAGAGATTTTCTAATGCTGGGAGCAAAGGGTATGTGCCTGAGAAAATGTTGAGAAAATAGAGTTGTTTTGTGGTGCCCTAAAATACAGCTTAATGAAAATGAGAAAATAATGGGAGGAAAGTCACTTCTCCAGTCCCTGGCCAGCTGCCCAGCTGTGAGTAGAGATGCACTGTTCCCGGGCTGCGCTTCCAGCACAACTCACAGAAAGCTAATTGTTCCTATACACATTCGCTTTATTTTCAGGCTCAGGCCATTTGAAACCATGTTTTCCCTTTTGCTCTTTGCTCCCTCCTAGCTCTCAGCTGGTGGAGAATTTCTTCCTCAGTGTTATTTCTTGAAATGTTTTTGCCTTGCAGAGCACTGTCTGTTGTTTTCCATTCCTACTGGGGTGTCTGTAGGAGTCTGATGAAGCTTGAAAGTACCTGGAGTTATCTCTGATTTCTTAATCCTCAGGCAAACCAGTTTGGCAGGGTGTGCCGAAGTTGCAGAGATCCAGCTCTCAGCTGTGTCTCAAGCAACAAAATTGTTGCCAAGCCTCGTTCTGTTCTTCATTTCTTGAAAATGCTTTGTTTCTCTGTCCAGTGTGTTAAACTTGGGAAAATCTTGTGTGAATGCTCCTTCTATCTTCTCAGTCTTTCCTTTCTCCCTTCTGGAGAAAGGAGGCGGTGGAACAGAACCTAACATGAGGTAAATTGGTTGCATTACTATAATTATATTTTGCAAGTGGATGATGAAATAAATTAGTATATTTTGGGTATCTGAAATAATAAAACAGTCTTCCACCTCAAGTAACTGGGAGACAACAGACTGACTTCTGTTCCAGATATTTGTTTACATTCCCTCAGACTTACACAGGTGCCCTGACAGCAGAACCGAATCTCCTGAATTTCACATGAACGTATGTCTTCAAGCGGGCTTCATATTACATCTGTCAGTTGTACTCTTACTCTGCCTTCTTTGGGCAGATATGTGATGTCAAAGCTGTTTTGAATGATGGGTCAATACTAAACCTAGAGGAAATCATTGAAATAATTCCCGTTGACATATAAACACTCTGGAAATCAAGGCACCAGGGTCTGAGACAAAACCACCGCTGCCCCCGACTGGCAGTGTAGATGAGTCACTTTTCTGGAAGAGACAGTAATAATAGATGTTATTCACATTAGATTCTTCCCGTGCTCCCCTCTCCCTTTGTGTAGTCATTTATCAAGAATTTGTTCAGTGAAAGTGGGATTTCCCACTTTTCTGTGGATATCTGTTTCTGGAAGGCTGTTTCAGATCATTGCTGGATTTTCCTCTTTTAGAATTTGATCCACCTCTGTCTTTTCTGAAGAATGTAGCCTAGAATTAAACTTATGTTATTACTTAACACATTATCGAAACTGGAGATTACACTGAGCCCTTAAGTTTTCTCTGCTAGGTGGTTAACTGCATTCTAATCTCTAGGTTTTAAAGAGATGTATTAATGAGACTTTGAATTCACCTGTTATATAGATTCCTGGCATGCACGATTCAGGACACAAATTATTCATCCTAATTCCTCCTAATGTTATGCCTGAATGCTACTGGATTAAATGCTGTTGGTTCCAGGAGAAAGAGCTGGAAAGATATTGGAATAAGCAAAATCTTAGTTGGAATTTTTGTTTCTGGAGCTCTATTAAAACCTATCCTTTCTTCTTCTTTTTTTTTTTTTAATTTTTATTTTT
>PPHD01002657.1:0-34762 GCA_002909625.1 Bambusicola thoracicus
TGTTTAGATGGGACTGCAACAGTTCAAAGACTGACACAATAAGTAGGTAGCTGTTACCATCTTGGCAAAGTCCCTGAGCATTGGTGATGCCCAGCACCTGGCAGGAAATGTTCCGCACTTTGAAAGGTCAGACCCAAAGGAGCTGTGTGAGCCTGAGGGGGTCTTAGCACTTAGCTGAGTGGGTTAGGACAGCATTTTTTATGTGTTTAGCAACAACACAATTGTATGGTTGGCATGGTTTAAAAGAAAAAAAAAAAAAGGAACTTAAAAGACAGCTGTGTTGTACTTTGGTGATCGATTACTCTGTATTTTAACACATTGTATGTCTGTTTTTGTGGTGCTCTAGTGGTAAATAAATTATTTCAATTATATGCTGGTGTTGTTCATATGACAGTGTTCTTCTGGCATAGGCGATTTCTCAGCTCAGGCTCAGCTTAATTGGTGCCAAGCACTTTTTTTGTGGGGAACCACATCTGCTCTGAGGATTACTTTCCCTTCAGCGACTGCAGAATATGCATTGGTCTGCAGACAAGAAGTGGCTTCTGGTTGACTGCTCTGAGCAGCAGTGCTATCCCATGTATGCACAGGACAAGGACTGCCCCAGCTAGGAGCAGTGTTAACCCATGACCTCACTATGCCCCATCTTTCACCAGCACTCTACCCAGACAGCTAAAGGTCCCTCTGCATGGCTGTTACTCCAGGCACCGGTTACAGTGGCTTTCCTCTTTGGTAGTGGATATCAAAGTAGCTCCTTCCTCATGCCTGTCGTGCCACAAAAGATGAAAAGGTGATCTGAGTCAATTTTGGGATGCCTAGACAGTGAATGGTCTCACATCATCACATCCTTCAGAAGTGGAATGGTGAAACTTATTTCAGACATTGAACAAAATAGCCTTCAGTGGCATGAGATGGTGTATTGGAGGCCAGGCAACAGGCACAAGTTAGGAAAAGGAAAATTCTGGCTTCATGCAAGGGAAATATTTGTACAGGGGAGGTGGCCATGACCTGGAACAGGTTGCATGACATCTCCATCCTTGGAGGTGCTCGAAACCTGCTGGGAGAGGCTCTGGGCAGCCTGCTCCCGCTGCAACTGCTCTAAGCAGAGGGTTGGGATCCTGGAGACCCCTGTTTGCCCCCATGAAGCTGCAAATGGTTACAGTCCAACCCAATCATTTATCTGATTCTCACCCACTTCAGCTAACTCTGTTTGTTAGCAGCAGCCACAAACTCACCTTGAAATGTTTTGGGTTTTGTTTGTTTGTTTTGTTTGTTTGCTTGTTTTTGTAACAAGATGTAGGATTCCATAGTAAGTCTCTCTCCGTGCACTCTGCAATATATAACTGTAAATAAGAAGTAACTAAGCAAATAAGAAGTAGAGAGCAGGGAATTGCAGCTTTTCTTTCCTAGCCCTTCAGCAGCACAAGTCAAACTAATAAAGCAGGTTGGAGGAAGGGATGCAGTGTTGGATCACGCTTCCAGAAGATGGACAGATGACAAGAAGGGCTGAACACCTTACCTTCTCTTCCATGTGCTTTATCTGGGATCTAAGGGGTGCATAGCATTTCTTGACGTGAAAGAAAGAATATGTTTATGCCAGATTGTTTAGTGCTATTGTGATAAATTACAACAAATGGACCCTGTGGTCTGTGAATATGTGTTTAGGAATGCAACTTGGGATAAGCAGTGAAAACAATCCTAGGGGCCATTTCACCACAGTTACGCTCCAGTCTTACAGTGGAGCCTTAACTGATGTCAGTAAGTTTATATTAGTGTAAAACTGTGGTCCTGCAAAAACTGACAAATATTAATTTTCACTGTATTTTTAGTTACCCAGTTACATGCTTTTTACATATATGTAATCTGCCAGTTTTACTATCAAAGGTAGTACTCAGTTTATACTGCTGAGAATACTCTGCAACTCTGTCTGCTTTATTTCTGAAATCAGTGAGTAACAGGAGAGTTGGAAGTGATATGTTGATTGGATCTTTTAGATGGGAAAGTCACTGTGGTGCCTATGATTAAAGAGGAACAAAGTGGAAGGAACACATTGTGCTATGAGAGATTTTACAGTGTGTGGCTGAAAAGATGGAAGTTCTCCCATGATAATAAGATTAATGCAGAATATTTTGATGCTGGATTTGCCTTTTACCATCACTAATACAGCCTCACCAGACTCTATCACGGAAGTCCTTGCTTCTCTGCTCGAATCAAATTGTGGTTAATGAATGTGGAATATTCAATATAGGAAAATCCAAACCATGTAAATGTCTTGAAAACCAGTATTTAGGCCAAAATCTGCCTCTTAGATCAGACGAAATAGATTCTGTGAGGAGCCATGAGTTCTGGAAGAAAATAAACCAAGAGGTTATGTAATTATATGTGGTTATAAAGTAGATGTGAAGTAATGTAGTTGGCTTGTCAGTGGGTATGGGTGTAACAGTAATTTCTTCATCTGTATAAAAATAAAATTAAATGGAACAGAAAGCTGATGAGAACTTCCAATCAAATTTGATATGCTCATTTAATGAAGTAACCTGCTGGAATCTAAAACAGAACCCCTGGGGTATAAAGCTTTCTTAAAACATATGGTGGTCCAAGAAAGAAATCGTTTGTTTGAATGATGTGTTTCAGTGCCAAAGCAAGATGATAGTGGGGAGGAAGGTTCAGTGGTCACTGATCTTTGGTCTCAGCACTCTTAGCCCACACTGTAGGCTAGTCTCAGTTAAAAGATCCACACTAACTGTGTGGAATACTTTTCTATAAGAAATGGAACAAGGTAGATTCAAATGGCAAAAGGGAACCGAGTCTCATTTTGTTCTAAGAAATACACCATGAGGTACAGAAAGCAGTTCTTACATAATTAGGGGTGGACCAACCCCAAATGTAAACACATGAGTCTGCATTTTACCAAATACACAAATCAGGTATTTAGAGTTCTGATTTTCAAGTAGTCTGGATCACTTTTCCAAAATTGAGTTAGGCTCAATTCCCACAGCTGGTTTATAATCAAACTTTAATCACCAGATCCACTGTTGGGACATATAAGGCTTTTACATGTGCCAGAGTTTTTTACATTCCAGTAGCTCTTAGGCAGGTAGAAGTCTCTCAGAAGAGTTGGATTTTTCCCAAGCACAGAGATGTGTAAGTCTAATTGCCATTTGTAGTAATGGCGGTCAGACAAAGTGTCCCTCCAGATCGTGTTCATTTCCAGGGGACCAGTAGTGGGATATCAGACTTCAGGTCGCTTCATTCTTCAGTGGTTAAAGGCCCAGCAGTATGGGACAAAATGATGGGTTTTTTTTTTTTTTGCCATCTGATGGAATCCATGTGAAACAAATCAACAGCTTCATTCCAGTTCCTAGTATAAACTTGTTGGCTGTCTCCATGGGTATGCAGACTAATTTCATTCATCAAAAGAGGAAAATATATATTTATGGGGAAAAGCGTGCTTTTTCTTCCCTTTGGAAAAACGTAAATACCAAAGACAAAACATGCTGCAGTTCATGGGCAAGTTATGCATTCCTCTGCAGTGTGTAACCTGTTCTCAAAGAGGTGGTCTGGATCAATTTGTGAATATTCAGGAGTGAAAGCTGGATTTAGAGAGACTCTGAAATGCAATGTTTCCTCCACTTCTGCAAAACTTTCAATCACAAAAAAGTCAAAGGATTGTAAATAAGAATATGATCTCACTTTTACTCTGATACCCAGTTATGATATGCGCAACACAGAAGGTGAATCACCACAAATCTTGGCTCTCAAAGACAGCCAGATGATGTACGCAGAGCCAGGTCACAGAAAGCAGAGCGGGAAAGATGAATACAACAGAAGGATTATGTCAGCATAAAGTATATGACCTAAATAAAGCCGCAGGATACATACACTCTTTTTTTTTTTTTTTTTTTTTTTTTTGCTGTACTTCATGCTTTGGCCTTGGCTATTGTTCCATACCACAAAGGGCTGTTCCCATTTCTTATCCTCTGCCTTGCAGTAGAATCATCTTAGGGAGAAGGGAATTTACCTGGGAATAACAAAGTCACACATACCTTGAATGAGCCATTAACAAGGCCTTAATAAACTTTTCCAGTAGCTATGGGCCGCTAGCTTCTTCCCTGACCTTGGTCTTATAGTATTAAAATGTCCTCCACTGCATTGTGACAACAGGTGATGTCTATCAGGTAGTTGAAATTCCATTGAGTACTCCAGGAACTAAATGAGAAAATTCATGCACTATAACCATGGGTTTCTCTAGTGCCAAGTCCCTTCCAGAAGCCCTGTATATCCAAGTGCTCTTCAGGCTGGGCATAAAGAGGTCCTCAAACACTATGCCAGCAATGGGTAATGTATGTAAGTAATGCAAACATACAGTGTTCTGGTCTTCACAAGGCTCTCAGGGTTGCACCCAGACAAAAGTCTCACTGATCAGAACTCCTTCCCCCAGTGAGCAGTGCAGGACCAATCAGTGACTCGCACACCACTGGGGGAAACCTGTCCTCAGAAGGTGGTGCATACATAATTAGAGCCTGCTTTAAAATTTGCACAGGCCTGCAATGTTTATATAGCTTTTTCTGTATTCTTAAGTCTCTCGTTCTATTTGCTAAATATCTTTGCACTTTCTAGACCACTTCACTAGTTATATTCTTAGCAGTCTTACTGTATGGCCCCAGGGAGTCAAAAAAAGGAAATTTCAGACTATTTCACTTCTGGGTTACTCCAGCAATAGCAGGTTGTTTTTGTAACTTGCGCTGCTAAATGCAGGAAATGACTTTTGGAGGCAACAGGATTGAACTGCCTGGTCTTATTCCCAGCTCTTGCATTAGCTTTACTCCAACACAACTGTTTCAATAGGGGACACGCCAGCATTTAATGTCATTTGTACAAGAACAGACAGGCTGTGTGTCATTTCACTTGTGACTTTGCATACAGTGTGTGTGTTTGCAAAAATGTTTGAGCATGGATTGCCACAAGAGCCTACATGAAAGCATCTGTATTACACATTTGATTTTATATTTGAAACCTAGAAAACTATGAATATGATAATTTTCCAAAGGAGGAAATTAATCCTATTATTACTTAGACTGATACATTTAGCAAGATGTTGCTGTCATCCAACAGTAATGAAAACAATATACCTTCATACTAGATTCAATTATTGCATTATACATATTGAATGTGTATTTTATACTACTACAGATAGGGGAAACTATCCTTTTCAGTTGCTTGTACCTTTCTTGGATCACTTTTCAGGCTGAACTTCTGATATTGAAGTTCAGCCTAGAGATAAATTTATGTACAGAGTTTTATCAGGCTTTGTTGAGAGATCCTTGAATTCTGAGAGAACAGGCAAATATATTTGCTTTTTACGCTCCAATCAGAAATGCTGTGCACTCATAGCTCAACTTGAAAGCTGAACTCAGACAAATGCACTCAAAGTTGTTGGGGTCATGCAGTTAGATTAGTATATCAGTTTTCATTTCAAACATAAAAGCAAGTTTCCAGTGTTCCTGACCATAAAGAAACGTTTGAAATCATGAGCTGTTTTGAATTAACAAAGCAACATCTACTTGAATTTGCAGAATAACTGGAACAAAGCACTGAGTGAAGTGGTGTTACTTGTGTATCTCCAGTTAAGTGCTCTGCTTAGAGGAATGACTTCTCCGCAGTGCTTCCAGCATTCAATAGGAAAAAAAGTCTCCCAAGTGAAACAGTTTTCTTCTTTCTCTGGTACTGAAGAAACAAGAACAAAAGCTTCAGGTTTTCAGGTCCTTGATGAGAAAAAGGAGTAGCTAATCTAAACTGCTTTCCATCTGGCCGATATTCTCTCTAGAAATTAAAAAGCATATGTTTGCAGCATGAGGTGGTCCATCTGTACATATATACTAATGAGAAGTCCTCCTGGAATCAGAGAAGTCCCCTTCTCTCTTTGAGAGCAAGATCAAGCACCTCAGTGCCAACATTCTTCACCAGCTAATGGGAAGGAAAGCCAGACTACAGTTCGGAGCTGTGCTTCTCACTTCCAAGTGGTCTTTTGTTTACAACTGATGTGTTCAGACATGTCTTGGTGTTCAACCACTGCCTGACCTAAGAGAAAATCTAAGCATGAAGGAATCTTATTCAGCAAAAAATGACCGCAAAGAACAAGAACTGCAAGCTGCATCTCCAGAGACAAGCAGGCAGAATGAGAGGTTTTAATCCCAAACAAAGACCTACTCAGAAAAGTGTAAGAACACTGACTATCTCTGTTAAGACACTTAAAGAAAAATGATGACATATCTCTGGGCTGGCCAGGCACTGCGTGGGAGTAACTTCTTTGCAGTGTAGTTCAAGCTTCCTCATGAACTTGCTTTACTTACTGGTATGCTCCCGTCTCTGAGCCTTGATCTATTTCTCCGATCTTTTTTTTCAGGAGTAAAACTGTATAGAATGTGTTTGTCTAAAGGGATGAAAAGTAGCAAGCGTCCAGATAAAAATCAAAGGTCAATCACACTCTTTCTGTGTGAAACACCATTATATCCATATTTCCTGCTGGAAATAAAACTGCGATTCTTTTGCTTTATTCTAAACCGGTTGTGAATTACTAGATGTTACACAGTCAGCATGTCTGTGCTAAAATAATTACTAATTTGTACCAACAACTTTTCTATTTGTTAGTTTCCATCAACACACACTGTTAGAAGCAGGAGACAATGGTCTTTGGTTTCTACTGCCAAAAAGAAAAAGAAAAAAAAAAAAAAAAAAAAAAAAAGCAGAGACACTGGGAATATTATGGACAGCAGTCCGATCTGCTTCCGGAGGCTGTGTCAAACCTGATTCTTGCATGTCTTCCTTATGCAGCCTGTCTTTTGAGATTTGGATAGTTATCCAAATAGTCAGAGATTGCTTAATAAAGTAGCTAGCGTTGCTGTGGTGCCTGGTGTTGATTTTTGTGTGTGTGTGTGATGGGGACATCACTTGGAAAAGAATATGGAATTGAACTTAGTCCGTCAAACCTCCAAACAGAACATCAATAACTAGGAGACATTCATATGACCTTGAGTAAAGTGCTTTGGCCTGTAGCTGTGTTTCTTAAAGTAGATGAAGCCTCTCTATCTCCCAAGCTTGGAATACTGTTCTACGAAGTATTTCTTTGGTTGCTGGTCCCATTCACCCCTCCAGAATTCTGCCTACCAGAAACCAAGCAGACCCCTGAAGGCACCTTTCATGATGGAAACAGACTGAAAGCCAGAAAACACTTAGATCTTTTTATAGACTTGGCAGCATAAATATATTCACAGCTAAAGAATACTCATACAAATGGAAGTAACCCATATGCAGTGAACAAGTAGGGCAAAAATGTTCTTGAACTGAAAACCAAAAAAGATTTCTCTGCAGAAAAAATATGGAAGAGGGATGTTAAAAATGTTAGCTCCAAATAAATCATACAGCTGACACTGCTGAAAAGCCATCAAATTTCCACTATTCAATTAACAACATTTTTTTCTTCTTAATTATTGTATTATTGCTTTTGTAATACTAAACCTGATGCATTCAGCCTTCAAATCTAGCACTGGTTCTATGCTTAAATGAGAAATATTGTGTTTTTACGTTAGTACTTTAAAGCAGAAAGCAAACAGAGATCAAAGTATCTCGAGAACTACATTTAATTATAATAGCTGCCACAAATGCCAGAGCAAGATGTGGCTCTTTCATAAAAGAAAACACAGTAAAACAATATTATGCAGTTTACAAATTCCATCAAACCACTGTACAAATAAACAATGCTACTGAATCACACAACAAATCATCTTACAATTAGGCCACACAAGACCATCTGGTTTACAAACCAGCCTATGAGCCAAAGAGGAAAACTTTGAAGATAAATATTGCCATATGTGGAAACCCAGGAAAAATATTACTTACTAGCACGGAGCATCATTTTGAAATGTAATTCTCGGTGGGAACTGAAGTTTTCTTACTGAGGCTAATACATTTTGCAAGAAACTTCACAAAATGGAAGCAGAAGGTGCTAGAGATAGGCCTGGAGACTGCAAAATAATGAAAGCACTTTTGAAGTAGTTGGGATTTAGCCCACCCTCTGGTTAAGGACAAAAGTTCATTTGGAAGTTTTAACATTTTCTCTGGATATTTGTCTAGTTGCATAAGGGAAATACGTTATTCCCCAGTTAAATTTTTCTGACAGTGTCAAAAAGTAGAATTCTGTCTACATGAGCTTTGAAAGACTAAAATAGAATGAATTTATTGCTCATTTTATCAGTGTTCAGAGGTTCTTTCACACTGATAGAGAGCTTCACTGAACTTCAAGGCTGAAGAGCAAAATCTATCAAGGCAAGCAGATACACAAGACATCTGCTTTCAAGCCATACATTGGTTGTGTAGTTTAGGAAATTTAGCACTTAGGAAATGCTGGAATTCAGCACTTTCTGAAAATCAGGGCACTATAAGGCACCTAAAAATAGACACTAACAATTAAGATGTCTAACATCATCTTTCAGAGATTTTTACTAATGAATACATTTGTTTTGTTTTGTTTTGTTTTGTTTTGTTTCCCAAAGTCAGTGGTGAGTTTTAGTATCACTGATGCAGGACCGGGTCCTTGAGTGAAATTATTTAATAGTCAGAAAGGGAGAACATAAGAAAAAGCAGCAAAACGTAAGAAGTGAAAAACCAAAATCAGTGTCTATCCATCCAAACAAGAGTAGATTGAAATAAGAAATACAGAAGCATTTCATTTGTTTTGAAATTTACAATCTCTGTGCAGCTCTGCTGGTTTGTTCACAATTTGTTTTGCCTTACTCCATGAAAGACCATGCAACATGTAAAGAGGTTTATCTCTCATTCTTTGAAACAAAGAATGAAAAAAGGTTGAAATATTTAAAGGGATAGTTTAGACATTTATAGCATGATAAAATGCCTTTTAAACTATATTGGTTTATATGCATTATATAGGGTATAAAATCGCTTGTAAGCTTGTAATTGACATCTCTGACTCATTATGTTTTCTTTCTGTTGCAGGTATTTCTTGTAAAGTTGATCAAAGGCTTGGATTCTCCAGAAAATGGCTCATATGTTAAGAATAACTCAGAAGTGCTGAAGACACAGTTTTATTCTTGCAGAAATGCGAATGAAATTTGTATTCTTGGTACTGTGGTTTCAGAGGTGGGTTTAGGCAATGTTTTTACAAACTAAGCAAATGCAATTAAAAATGCCTGCCACTCCTACTAATTTTCATCCTCAAACTGTGTGTAATATCCCTATAGTCACCAAGCTTTGACTTTTTTTCTAATCTGTGTGCCCAGTATCTCACCCTTTAAAGAGATGATGCAAAACTCATGGGACATTTGGAAGCTTTTGCTTCATTTCTATGAGATATGAAGTCAGACATGAGTGTTACACATCACGAAGTATCTTAATGCACACTGAACGTTTGAGCTCGTTCTCTACCGCTTTAGTTCAGTCCAGTGGTTCCAAGAGAGATCTGATTTACATCACTGCAAGGCTTAACCAGGCCTTGATAAACCAAAATGAGAAACAAAAGTGTTGTCAGCTCAATTATGAGTGGTACTATCTTTGGGACATAAGAACCTTGTAATTCATCATATATTCAATAGATGCTGCATAGCACAGGAAACACTACTGTGTATTGCACACATTGTTATGTCAAGACAATCTTATCTCAATCAATCTCATGTGTACTTGGATCGCACTCAGTGAAGTTCCTGTATAGGTTTCTTAGATCACAGTGTTGAAAAAAATGTGCCCTTCTCTAATTTGATATATAACAATTAATTTTCTCTTAGCTGTTGGCTGATTTCTTACTTACATAGAGGTGCAGTCTCTGCGTATGCAGGCTATTTGGACTGGATGGTCAGTGCAGAATGGGAGATCTCACTCTTTGGTAGCCCTGGGCAACAGTTTTTGTAGAGATTTGTCTGTTATTATGTAAATATCTGTCACTTTTAATCAAAAATATATCCCAGCAACAGCTGTGGAGAAAAAAAAAATGCTGTGTGAGAGAAAGTTCCTCACTTAAAAGTACAAAAATGAAATTTTCTCCTTAGAAGATGTTTATCTGTGGCCTTTTTAACAGACCTACAGCAGTTTATCCTGGCTGAGGAACTGCCCTTCCCTGGTCAGCAGTGCTACCCCGGACATGGTTTAAAACACACATGAATCAAGGAAGGAAGATTTTGGGAAGGAAAATTTGGAAGGAGTGTGCCATGGCAGGGTAGGCAAGAAGGGTGCCTGTCACTTGTAAAGCAGGACATGTCTTCTTGTGTGTTTTATTGTTGCATTTCTTGCTCTGCTGTCTGCTGTTTCTTGGTGTTCCCATCACAGAGCAGGCCTCAGGAGTGGCCACCCCAGCCCTTAGAAGGCAGACAAACAGAGAGAAACCTTCTGCTGCTGAGTGTTTGGTTTTGGCTGAAATGTCAGCAAGAGATGAAATCTCTCCCATCTTTGCAGAGGCCTGTCTCTGAGCTGTGCATGTTGAAGGGCACTGACTCATGGTGAGAGACATCACCAGCTCCTATTTGCCAGGATCCCAGAGGGGATTCCCAGCCACCTCACTCATGCACAATGCCGCTGGCATTTGGTGGCTTGCCCAGCGTTATTTATTTGATTTACCTCTATTTTGTCTGGAAAAGACTCATCTGTTTTTCCTCCCAGACTCAGGTCTTCCTCTCTGCTCCTGCCAGATCCTATAGCCAGACGTTTTGGAGGAACACGCTCCTTTAGAGGAATGGCCAGCCTGTGTCCCCAAGGAGGTTGTGGGACAGGGGCCCACCATATGAGGGTATGGCTGGGCTGCAGGGGTGGCCTCAGTGAGAAGCTGTGACTTTTGGCCACCTGCAGAGACTGCAGGGTCACAGCTTGGCTCTGAGGAGGAGCTTCATCCTTGCAGCTGGCAGCGCCACTGCCTCATTGCCAGAGACAGGTGGGACAGAGGGAAACAAAAGTGTGGTGGTGACGGAACACTTATCCAGGGGACAAACAACACTCCAACACCCCACACCGTGTCACATGAATTCACAGAAACCCAAGAGATGCCCCTCTTCTCACCTGAGGCTGCCCTCACACTGCACATAACACGGAGACAGAGAAAGGGAGAGGGGGAAACGCACGCCCTCTGCACCCAGACAGGCTGGCTGTCAGCATCCTGCTGGCATCCCTCCAGGCAGGTATTCATTACATAGATCCAGCTTTTTAAATGCGATAGAAATGAGAATGGTGAGCCTAATATGTTTTTCTTCTTGTGAGATGAGGGGGCAGAAGGGAGGGAAATAACGTTTACCTCATAATTTCCCTTTCTCTTCCCCCCTCTGTGTAAGCCACATTATTCTTTCTGCAAAGGTACTTGGGGAAACTTGCTAAAATTTTCCCTCATGCTTGAAATTTACTTACCCTGGGTAACAGGAAATGTGGAGTCTTGTGATGTAGATTGTTATACCAGATGGTAATCTTAGCACATGCTATTTGTGTAGATCGGTGGTGCAAGTGAGTCATCATTTGTAGCTGACCTTCACTGCTGTGAAAATGCTTCTTTCAACAATAACAATAACAATAACAAACATCATTTCAGTGCCGTGTGGGACAGCCCAGCTGGAGGATAGCTGTGTGATCTGTGGATAGTGAAATCGGGCTCGGTGCTCCCCACAGAGCCTGGTTACAATGCGTCATGAGTGGGATCCAACAGTCATTATGAGTCTTTCCATCAGCTCCACCGAGCTCTGGATCAGGCCCAGGTGGTGTTGCATCACATTTCTGTACAGCCTCCTGACATTCCCCTCCTGCGCTCCTCTGTTTGCAGGCAGCACTTTCCCATTTTCTCCTGCACTGGAGGCTGTGCAGCTACCTGATCACATCCAAATGATGGGACCAATTCGCTGTTTTTTCCACAGTCTCCCTGTTAACACTGAATGTAGGAAAGCTGGAAGACAGTGAGATGCATTACCCCTGAACTGCTTTATGCTTGCAATTTTTGCACCTGGAGGAGAGCTTTTACCTGAGCCAGGTAGTAAAAACTCTTGATATTTTAATGGAGGATATCAGCTTTTACTGGGGCAAAGTGCAACACTCATGCCAGCTCAACTTCACAATCTCTTCCCATTGTCTGCACACCCCGTGTAGTTTTCAGGGATAAATCTGAACATAGGTTCCTGCCATGGCGAATCTGCAAATCAAAGCCCAGATCCTGCAAAAATATTGTTTTGTGTAGAGTTGGAGCCATGAATAGAAATTACAGTTGTTACCAGTAATGCCACTGCAGTCCTGTAGAAATCCAGACACGTTATTTGACTACGCTCTTTCCTGCAGCAACAAATTCCACATTGTGAAGAAGCATTTCCTTTCATTTTCCTGATGATGTCCCTGTGCTATGGGATTTCAGACAAAGATTTATACTCTGCTCCATTAAAATTAGAATAGTGGATGTTAACAGAAAGGGTTTTCTGGCCTTTTGTAACTATCAATAACTCAGCCCTTACTAACTGTCACAGCTTTCCAGAGCCATTCCTATGGTCATGTCAGTACTTACTTCCCTGTGTCCTAGGAAAAAGGGTAAGGATTTTAAACCAGATTAACGACTGTACTGAGAAAGTTGTCTAATAAAATAAAGTATTTTGGTAAGGAGAATTCAGAAGCCTATTGAATGTCAAACTTTTCCAGAATGATTACAAATCTCATCTCATAGAGTGAAAATCATACTGGCAATTAGATCAAGAATGGGTGATTAAATTCCTTAGGCTTCCCAAATTGCAACAGTAGTATTTGTTTCAAAGATCTTATAATGACTGTATTTAAAAGCCTGATATTCAATACTTTCCTCTAAATTGCTCCTGATGTCAAATCAGGGTACACAACATTCTGCCTACAGCATATGCTATAGCAGATCCATGAATATGACCTTCATGGCAGCATGTACATCGCTTGCCTCGTGCTAATCTTCTCTTTGAAAATCAGAGTAGATGGATTTTGTAGAAGAGGTAGTGGGTCTGATTAAAAGCCTATGAAATCAATGGAAAAACTTTCATCTACCAAGGATGTTAATGGACACTGGACTAGGTCTCTTGACACTGATTTTGCTGATCACAATATAAATGCCTGTCTCCGAATGCTGTAATGTACTTACTTCCTAACTAGGAAAGTGTAAGTGACACACACATTCATCTTAACCTAGTCTACATATTTCAGCTGCTTTGATGTCACTAGATCAGAGGATCTGACAAAGCAAGAGCTAGCTGCAAAGTAAGGAAGTCTTTGGAGTGTAGTGAAATTATATACTTCTTGAGTGGCCTTTATTTTTCAAGAGAGTTTCTTATTTGTTACATTGTCCTGCTGGTAGCAGTGATAAAGTGTTCTAAAACTGAAGTCCATTCTGTTGCTCTCACATCCAATATATGCAATCCTTTTAAAAGGCAGAAAAATTCCTGATGTTTGAAAAAGTTGCTTTTGGTGCCAAAGCAGACAGAAAACGTCTATGCTCCTGTAGAAATGCAAGGGGAATAAAGCTGTTTCTAAGGGGATAAATGTCTCTCTTATTTCCTATTCCCTGTTACTTTGGTTACTGTTACTTTTAAACATTCCTAGCATTTTGCACTTAATAAAAAAATGGCAAAATCCCTATTCATTTCTAGACACTATTTTCAAGCCAAAGCTTCTTGTGTAGAAGAAAGGTGTAAACACCCAAGTCCATCCCCCTCCAGTACAGTAACATATCCTAGGTGGAGCTCTTGCCACTCTTCTTGTTGAAGGAAAGAAAAAGAGAAATAAAGAAAAAGGGAAAAATATAAGCAGGCATGATGCCTTGAAAAATGTAACCATAAAGCTCAGAGCTTTGCCCACTGTCTTCAGGCTCACAATCACCATCAATTGCATTCCTTTCTACTGTAGTTTAGCCCATGATCTGGTTCCTACATATGATCGTGCTATGACATTGTGTACAGTCCTCAGTTGTAGACAGTGCATAAAAACAGCTGCTAGAGGAGTTATTCTTGCAAGGTACAGAACTAAGTGATTTGGTCTCGGTGAAGACAGTAATTAATTATAGCCTGTCTCTTGTCTCATGCATCCACCTATCACCATCTATTCCCCTCTGCTGCCAGTCTTTCATCCAAAACTGCTACTTAGAGGAAGTAACCAGCAGGCAGCCCCATTCCCCATCCAATTACGAGAGCCACAAACCAGTGTGTACACATCAAGATCCTCAATCTTCTTTGTGTGCAGCTGTATTAAGTCAAATTATGATGTCACATTAAGAAATTGGCTTTAATCCTAATTCTAATAATGCTGCCACATGTTTTGCTATTGAGTTGCAAAACAAGATTTTTGCTGATTTTGCTAATTTTGTTAACAGTTCCAAATTACAGGGTATCAGTACTCTCTGTAGTTCGATATGGTACAACCTGTCTGTTCAAAGAGCTTGCCAGTAGGAACATCTCCTTCTGAAAGCCCTGGCTGCTGTTCAGTAGCTTGTGTTTCTTTTATTAAGGAATCTATTTCAGCTGCATATGTAATTGTGCTAAAGAGAAAAGCAGTGCATCTACTGTGGCATGATCTGAGTTTAGTTCTGTCACGCAGGTTACAGACAGTGCAGGGCAAGCAGAGCACCAGTTTCCCACTTTCTTAAGATATCCTTTGTTCTCTTCTGCAGAACTGGAAGAAAGATATCTGTCATCCTGTATTTTTTAGCCTGAAATGCTAGTTGGACAACAAAGTGTAAAGCTGAGTGGAATTGCCAACATACAACCCAACTTGTCTGCTAGAGGACCCCACTTGCACCCTCCCTGCACTAAGCCAGGCTAGGCTGGTGTCAGAGCCCTGGGTCTGTCACCATCACTTCCCATTTGATTCTTTAAGGATTCTTTCCATTGATTCATTTTCACTATCTGCATGGGAGTGGGCTGGCATCTGCAGTGTTGTGCAAGAACTTACTAGATATCTGAAATATTTTCTTTCCCTCACATTTGCCTGTGACCAGCCATAGATTTGTGTCATGCAAGACAGACTGCTTAAGGTTTTATTTGCATTTTTAAATCCTATGAAAGCAATGAGGAGCTTTCATCACAGGCTTGCTGACTCTGAAAGCATCTTAGTTTTCATTTAAGAGTAGCATCTGTCTTTGCACTGTGGCTTATTTTCCTCTTCCCTTCCATTCCCTTTTCTTTATAATGAAATTCATTATTTACTTTCTTCCAAGCGTTACATAAAGTAGCATCCCTGGCTGAAGTATCTACAAATATGGCAGTCTCTGATGTTCCTCATTTGTCTGTCATTAGTAATATCCTTTAGTAACCTCTGGCTAGGACATTTTTCAGATATGCAGTTCTTCTGGTAATTTATTTACTCAGGGTAGTTTAATTCAAAGGCAACATCTGGATTTCAATGGAACCCAGTCTTACAGCTTAGCTGACTGAGGTACCACAAAGGTCAGGAGAACTGCCCGTGGTGATACTTCAGTTCCCACTGAACTTAGGACCTTCCTGCCTCCTGTTGTAACTCATCTCTCCTCAAAAATCATATTCTCCAGGAACATCTTCTTTCATCAGACCCTGCTTATATCCTTCCTTTTTCATGTTTGCTTTTAAGCCAATTGTATCTGATTACCGTATCAGCCCTGCAGGACGGTCTTAAGGAAGCACTGCTTGACCTCTAATTTTCGTTCTGCATTTGCTTCCAAATCATACTTCATACAGAACTTTTATTGTTTTGTAAAGACTGCAGACAGTGCTTGAAAGTGTCCTTGAAGCCTGTGAAAAATGGTTTTCTCTTGCTCACAAATTTCTGAGATGCACAGATACTTCATCATCTGTGACTGCCTTGTGAAATCATGTCTTGTTAAGAGGTTTTTGAAGCCATAAAAATCCATACAAAATAAAACTGAATTGTCTTCAGCTATTGTTTCTGCACTAATTAAACATCTCTCTGAACAACCAGATTCAGGATCGTGTAAACTCCATAATAAACTTGTAATGAAAGAAATATTCAAAGCCTCAGTGATTAATGAGCAGATGTTAACAGGCAGTGCAAACTTATGGGAAACCATTTCTAATAGTGATGTCAACAGAGAACAATTCACAGACATAATTACTAAAAAATTATCAGAGACTTCCTTGTCAAGTATTTTGTATGTTTATAAAGCTGTTGGTGACTCACTTTAAGCAGTCTGGGAGACTTATTTGATTTGGAATCAGGGTTTTATTATAGCTTAGCTGTTATGTAATAGTTTACTCAGACTAAATGGTCAGCTATTCTTCCATGTCAACATCGTCCTTATGTGTGCACTGAGGTTCCTTCTAAGTCTCTCAGCAAATCATATCTAACTACTTTTCCATACTTTCACCCCTGGAATACAGTCCTCGTTAAAGCTGAGTACTAGAACAGCCCTTTGCTTAATTACCCATTAGATTGTCTGCCATTCACTATAAAGTTCAAGCCCTGCAGTACTAGGCACCTTGCGCAATCGAGTTCTCTGCGTCACGCAGAGCAGATCTCTCAAACGTGCAAGAAACCTCAATAAATTTTGCCGATGTTTGTTTTAGAGGTAATTTCATAGCATGCAGAGTGCTGCCATTTATACAAGGCAGGTGCATTCACTAATTTCCTAGGCTGTAGCACAAGCTGCAATTAATGTTGCCTGTCTCTCCAGTGTCATTACTGTTCAAGCAAAGTAACCTGGATGTAATTTTCACACTGGCACTACAAAGATGTATGTGTGATTCCACAAGTTTCTTTTTTCAAGGCATCATAGTGCAATCGGCTGTAGAATTACCCATCATTTTTTTGGTTTGTTTGTTTGGTTTTTTTTTTTTTTTTTTTTGATTGCTTATTATAATTTCTTCACATGAACACCGAACACTGAATTTGGAATTTTATAAAAGATAAGTCCAGCTCTCCACTATTTGGGGTTCTTTTCTGAGAGACTTTGAGCATTTTATGCAGCTGGGATGTAGGTGGTATTTGTTGAAAGCACCAAGATCTTTGCCTGTCAGCACAGAGCTGTGGCTTTGATTTTTATGTTAGATGCTGTGCAGTGACAAGCTGTAGAGGAAATGCTAAGTCAAGGTTTGAACTAGTGATTGAGCACCTGGTGGGAAGGCAGGGCCAACCCAGGGGAGCTCAGGTGCATCCAGTGTAACTGAGTGACCAGAAGGGCTAGAGCCAGGATCCACCCCTTCCCAGACCACATTTAAGGGTTGGCAGTGGAGGTAAGGATATTTTGCTGAAGATCCCTTTCTACTTGAGGTCTTCTAAAGGTTAGTAGGCTCTTTCCTTTGTTTCTGTGTCCTTGTCTGTTGCGTTTGAGCAAGTTCTCGCTTGCTGCAGTGTAGGACTTTCTGAGTTTGTTCTCATTTCTGTGCTTTTAATCACATTACAGTGTTACACAAGCCATGGCACACAAATAATGGCTGCTGTGCCCACCAATATAATATTTAGATTTACACAACCAGAGCATGTATGGCATTACTAGCAAACAGTAGTAAATTTGGATTGACACCCTGAGAACTCTCTGCAGGGGACTATGTTACTCCTCTGCATACTTTCATGCTTTCTCATTTGTAAATGTTATGTAGGTCAAACTTAAATCCTAAGCTGTTGTCAAGCCCCATACATAACTTTCTAGAGAATTATTTTCTCCAGGACACAAATATGTTTTGTAAAGCACCTCTTATTCTGACTAATATCTTTGGGATAGAGATAACCTACGTTTGTTATGTGTATAGGCAACATCTGACATACAAGCAAGCATTTTCTTTTGCAGATAAGACCCTTGAGCAGATCCTTAGCCTGCAAGTGTCTTCCAAAAAAGTTGCTAGAAAAAGCATCTTCCTTATGATGGCAATAGGATTCAACAAGTACTGGAGATGGGATAGTTTGAAAATTGAAGTCTGGAAAGGGTGACTTAGAAAGAAGCAAGTAATTATTAGTCCACAGCAGACAAGGTGGCCATGTTTAGTTACTCTTGAGTCCATTCACCACTTCAACATCTGTAAAGAATGGCTTTTTGGTGCAGTACAAAGGTCATTCTTTGCTGCTAGGGAGTGTTTCATACCTGACATAAACCCTCACGCCGACCATGTAACCATGAAGTGAAGGCCCTGTGTAAAAATGCCCTTCTTCTTTAAGAACCTAATTACATAGACTCTTCCAGGCGAGTTTAAAGGGAGAACAGAAAGTATTAATTTGCTCTTAGCCTTGCCTCTTTCAATTTTAGTTCTTGTGTTTCATCACAGAAACACAGCCTCTGTGGAAGACTTGCCCCCTCCCTGGAGGTATTCAAAGCAGCCTGATCTAGTGGTTGGCAACCCTGCTTGCCCATGGCAAGCAGGTTGGAACTGGGTGTTCTTTAAGATCCCCTACAACATAAGCTATTCTATTAAACTGTGAGTTGCATACTAGTGCTGAGCAGATTTTCCCCACCTGCCTGTTTCTGTAAACAGCAGTTGTCATGCTGTGAGGACCAGGAGAGGAAGAGAAGGAGGTGATGCTGGCTCCACCTCAGCACCATGCCTTCCCTGTCTCTGCATTTCTGCCCATCCCATGCCACACAAAGTGTGGAGGCAGATGCATGCCACCAGACTGAAGGAAGCTAGGTGTAATAGTGTATTTCTGTAAATACATCATATGAGGGGATAGCAGAGACATGCTACAGTTTTTTCTCTTTGCAGTGGCTTTTGTAGTGTTCCTAGGGAGCTGTTCATCCAAAGAACAACTATCCTGGAAAACATACCAGTGTCAGTGTTGGCTGTCAACCTGGAAAAAACTAGCACAGTGCAGAGAAAGCGTTGACCCCTTTTTGCTTCTCATCAGCATGGGAGGTTTGAAGAATATTACAAGGGTGTCTAGAAGCGTAGGTGTTCACCAGAGCAGTGCCTTCAAAGTTTGAATAATAGATGTAAATGGTAAAATTTACAAGTCTGGGAGACCTGTCTTCTGCTGCTTTGTTCAGGTGTAGGTCTGGGCTGTGGGCAGCGTGTGGCTTCAGGATGCATCTTGCAACTTCATGGGTGAAACTTGTCCTTTTGGAGGTCTCTGCATTGCTTAATCTCCAGCTGAAATCCTTCTGCAGAGCTGAAAGGGTATTCAGCAGTGCCCTGAGAGCAGCAGGTCAAGTGCTTTGGGTCAGAAGGGGCATGCCAGCCAGTTCCAAGTGGATCTTTCAGGAAAAGTGATCCTGGGGCAGCCCCAGGGGTGTGACGTGCACTGCACTGTGTGCTCCCATGGCAATGAGACCAAAGGCATGGAAAACTTGAAATGCACAAGGGTTTCTGAAGGGTAAAAAGTTATTTTAAGTACAAAATGTTTTCTAAACTATTTAGGTATCTAAGCTATACTCATTTATGGCATGACCAAGCAAGGTACCACAGTCTGTTTTTAAGCATGTGAATGCTCTAATCAGCTTCAACAATGCTATTACATGCCTAGAATTGAGTGCCATCATGAAATAAATTCCTCAATTTGTGCTTTTAATCGGCTTTGCAAAGCCCATTTCTATGCTGCTGAATTGCATGAGTCATTTAATTCAGCATGAGCCTCAAGTCAGCAAGCTGAAGTCTGCAATAATCTTCTGAATAGTAATTATCACCTTCAATAGACCTTTCAGTTACAGAAATGTTCTGCTTCTTCACATAAAAGATGTAAACAAAATACTATTTGCTAAACAGTAATGGTAGGAACATTTGGAGGTATAAAAGAGGTGGAGAGAATGACTCATGGATGTATAGCTCTGAACACTGAAGCTACTTCTGGATGCAAAGGTTAAAACTGTTATGAAACCAATGAAATTTTGGACTGTTTTTATTTGGAAAATTTTGAAGTAACACCCTTCAATACATTTAAATAGATTTTTTTTTGAATCTTTAGAGGCATGCTTAAAGAAACTTTCAAAAGACTTTTTGCGTAGTTAATATCCACATTTTTAGAATTTATTTTCAATTTTTATTTGTCAGTGACATTTTGGTGAGCTGTAAGCGTGCATGTGTGTAAAAAGAGCACTCAAAATAACACCTTAAAGTACAAAAAAAGAACAGCCAGTGGTTTCCTATAGTGTTTTTGTTAATTCTGATAAAATACGTGTAGAGGAGAAATGGCTCATGTGGTGATCAAGTGGTTAAAAAAACAGGTCCAATAAATAAACTGTGTTTTGGAGTGTTTGTATCTAGCTGGAGACCAGGGAACAGAGAAGGGAGTTGCTCTGCTGAGGAGCTGCCTAAATTTGTAGAAGGGAAAACAAGCTTTGGGGGTATCCTGTGCCATAGGAATAAATGTATGTCAGAGCTGTATGTGTCTGTGTATTTATGTGGTGTGTGTGGGTGAGAGAGAGGGTCCTGGAAGCAGGGAGTGAATGAGGGATGTGATCCTGGAAAGAGAAAACTACAGAAAGGCCAAAGAGCATTGCTGAGCTGGATCCAGCCCTGGGACATCACTCCAGCCAAGGAGGCTGTGAGCTAGATTTTTTTTTTTATGTACATTTTTATTACATTCTGAGTAATTTCCCACAACATTCCACATTTTTAAAACCTTTTCAGAAGGAGAAAGGGAGGCTTGAGAAACATCAGAACTTTTTTTTTTGTTTTTGAGAATATCCAGATCTCTTGAGAACATGAAGCATTTTCAAGGTTTCTTACCCATATCAAACAGGCTAACAGTGACATAACCAAATAGACTACGATAGAGGAGCAGCTGCTCAGATGGAAGAAAACCAGAGGAGTAAGATCCTCAGTGGGCAACCACTGGCAAAAATAGTGCCTGATTGTTCGCAGTGGTCCATAAAGGACACAAATTTTCCTTTTTCTTCAGGGCTCTTTGTATGCAGCGCTACTGAGCGAATCAAGAGGAGAATGGAGCAGGACACATGTATCATGTGGTGTAGTCACTGACATCTCATGGTGAGCAAGCAGCAGAGGCAGGAAAAAGACACATCCTCTTGCTAAAAAGGCTGCCCTGTCTACAACTGCCTGAATGGAGGTTGTCGTGGGGTGGGGTTTAGCATCTTCTCCCGGGTAACAGTGATAGGACAAGAGTAATGGCCTCAAGTTGCACCAGAGGAGTTTCAGGTCACATGTTAGGACAAACTTCTCTGAAAGAGTGGTGAGGCACTGGCACAGGCTGCCCAGGGAAGTGATAGGGTCACCATCCCTGGTAGTGGTCAAGAAACATATAGATATGGTAATGAGGAACATGGTTCTGGGAGCAATATTGGTGGTAGGTGGATGGTTGGACTAGATGATCTTAGCGGTAATTACCAATGTTAATGATTCTGTGATTCTATGATTCTGCTGACTTCTGTCCTGCTGTGTACAGCCATGACTGTATCCTTGCAGACTTCTTCACTACATCCAATTAGGTGAGGTAAGCTATTCACAAAGCACAGAGACTCAATGGCCTCTTCTGCTGTGTTTTAGACATTTTTGTTGCTTATGGTAGCTGTTGTTTTTATTTGTCACTGTTATGGCTTGGATTTAAGTTTATTCTTATTGTTTTTACTTCTCAGAAGAGCTGGAGAATAGTTACAGCCTGAGGGTGATGATGGCAAAACTCACTAAATAATTTCTGAGTACTGTGAGGGATGCATCCTCCCATCCTAACATTTTTATGGCAAGTTTAATGTTTGGCTCATCTGGAATAAGCTGTGAGAGCCACACTACAGGAAGCTGTCAGGGTTACTGACGATTTTTAACTCTCTTTGGAGAAGAAGAAAACACAGACTTCTGTCCTCAGTGGATTCTGTGATTTGTGAAGCACTGAAAGAGATCAGATTTCTGTAGAAAAGGAATATCCAATGGGTAACTATTTGTGCCAATTCCAGTTCAAACATAAGCCTTCCTTATACAAATAGCTCATGGCAGAGCAGGAGGTATTAAGTGGGATGTGAGCTGTAACCAGAGTGGAGAGAATGCTAGTATTTTGTCCGGGCTGGGGTTTGGGTGGTGGGTTTATTGCTGTTTAGAAGAAGAATAGAGAAATTCTGAAACAGTGCTGTGCTGTATTTTTGCTCTGTTGTGAAATTCCATCCTTAAGCACAGCCCTTTCTGCCCATGCAGGAAAACCATTTTCTGTGCATTTTATATGCTACCCCACGTGATGGGCACAGCAAAACTGTACCAATCTGGAAAGCAGCAGCTACAACACCCAACCCTTCAGAAACAAACTGTGAGTGGAAGGTGGAGAGGAATTTACTGCTTTTTTAAGTGGTGCAGCCACTCTCTTCTGTCATATGGAGCACAGGAGGAGGTGGAGACATGTTTCTACCCTCCCTCGGCCATGACTCCCTGCCTCCTCTCCAAAGAGTTGCTCCTGTGCTCCCTTGAGCAAAAGGGCTGTGATTCTTGGCAGGCTTCATGTCAGTTACACAGGTCAGGGGGAAGTCATTACTTCCTCCTCCCACACTGCTCAGTCATATTAGGACAAGGCTTTGCAAGATATTACCCAATATTTGCAATATAGATCATTCTACGTCTTTCCCACAAAGTAAAGGAGGAAATGGAAATGAGTTGGTAAACCTTACAATTCTAGAAAACAAGGCTGCTTGATTGACAATAACATTGGTTGGGATAACATAATCGTCAAAGCTAACATAACTGAAGGAAAAGATCAAAGTAAGCTACTATAAATGTTATTGTGCTTTCTATCCCAAACTTGTTTCTCTTAGACAATTATAGTCCCTTTAATTAGGGTAGAATTGTGCACTGGCATCATGATCCCTGGTGACTTTTTCTCCCTTAAAAATATGGAGACAATCTTCACTATCAGCAAGTTTTTCTGAACTTGAGAATTTCACCATTTGCCTGCTGTATCCTTAGAAAGCATTGAAAGTTGATTATTGAATTCTCACCTAAATTTCCCTTTCTGTGAAATTCCTCCTCTCTCCTTGTACTTTCATATTACAGGAAAATTCGGGGTCCTGACATAGTAAATGAGAGCAGACAGTAAAACATCCACCTGGCTGCAGAGCATCACAAGTGGCAGCACCAACTCTGAAAGAGTTAACATTTTTCCATATTACCTCTCTATTTCCATGAACGTGGTTCTCCAAAACCCTTACATCTAGAGCCTGTTCTGATTGGTAACACGGCCGTACCTTTCCAATGCCTTGCAGTTAGAAGAAATTGCATAGGGACTTTTCTGCATGTTGTTCACACCCTTCCATTTGGGATACACTCTCTCTCCCACGTTATAAAGCTGTGTGTGTTGATGTTGTTGCAAAATGCCTGGAGGAGCTGAATGCCGCATCTGATGATATGCTCTTGTAGTGGCACTGCAGCAGACTGAACTAAGCTTCCAATAATAAGCAGTGACACTAACATAAATATTTGCGGTTATGCTTTCCATTTTTTCCTTATAGGAAAGAAGTTAAAATTCTGAAATACTTCAGTGATGTGATCAGCGGACAGTAGTGGGAAAGAATTTCTCCTAAACTTGACTGGTGATCAAAATAAGGAAGGAAGATCTGAAAGACCAGAAAATATTTTTGTTAATAAGGATATGGCACTTTCCAACATCTGGATGTCAAAACACTTGTTTTGAATTCAATACTATTAACATGTGTCACTTAAATGAATTTTTTCCTCCAGAGCCAATTGGGTGGCTACGATTCTTGGCAAGGTTTTTGCAGTTTGTTGCTTACATTACCTGACCCGTGGTCTGTTTGTCTTACGATCTCTGTGGGAAAAAACAGCAAGAGACCTCAACCCACCCCCACCCTGCCCACCCAAAAAAAGCAATGCCACAAAGCTCTGAAAATAGATCAGAACCCAGAAACAAAGTTCTAGGATGAAGTCTCATCCTTCCACTGAACCATTTTGACCAGAGGGTAACCTCATGGGATTTCTGCTGCTTTTGCCTATGACATCATGTAACATCAAATGAGAAACCATCAGATTCTTCTAAATATCAACGAGACGTGATTAAACTGAATACAACAGCTTGGGAATCCAGGGAAAAAAAGCTTGAATAAAAGGTCAGAGAAAGATCAGGCATCAGCTCTGGCTCTTCGCAAAATGATAAAACTAACAGGGAATGACTCAGCTACCCCTGATGAAAAAGCTCCTTTCTTTGCAGTGTAAACAACACAGCCAGTGTTCTTGAAATCCCAGACTGAAACATCAACCAGCACTGGAAAATACGATACCCCAGAATGCCTTCTCTGTCCTGGGCATAGCCTGTCACCAGTATTTCAGGGGATCTTATTCACTGTGACTGGGACTAACTACTCAGAAGAGACTTCTGCATGAGTAAAAGGGAAAAAAGCATGTGTGTGGACTGACCTCAAGAGTGTGAAGCAAATATTTTGTTTCAAATCAACTTTTGACCCATTTCAGAAGTAAATTGAGTGACCAGTAATTGAAACCAGGAAAAAAAAAAAAAAAGAAAAAGAGAGAGAAAAAGAAAAAGGAGGTAAGTGTGGCTCTGAAAGAACGAATTCAGGATAAGGGTAACAAAGAGTAACTCTTCCACGCTGAAACTTGGTGTCTAATTTTTCTGCTGAATAACTAGTTCTGAAGAATAAGAGTCTTCTGCTCTTGCCAGGTCCCTGCAGCTAGGTTTTATAGCTACAGTGAGCAAGTATGCATCTGTGTAAATGTTCCTTAATTTTCTTTTTTACATTGTATTTACATTGCTCAGATAGTAAAACCACTGAATGTTTTAATTATCTCTCCCATGGCTCTGAAAACATTTGAAATTTCCATGTAGTGTGAAAAGACTGAGGGAACAAATAAAGACTGCAGTGGCTAAGTGCTCACAAAAGTGGTGAGATGCTTAAGGTGCATCAGTTGTATTTGGTTTGGGTTTGGGACAGGACAAAGGAAGTTTGGCATGTGGTGGGTGTTGGATTCCACAGCCCTCACACAGACCCAGCCCACGTGTGGGCAGGATGCTTTGGAATCACCTTGGCTTTGGCAAAATTATGCCTAGGAACAAACATGACGGTAGGGTTGCAAAGGGACAGAAATGGCTGCTGTTTGATCCCGCTTGAAGGACCAGCATTTGTCATGTGCCAAAGAAGAGGTTCTTCCAAATGTTTTCAGAGACTCATCAGAGAAGCTGCTAAGAAGGTCTCATGTCATTAAACAAATGAAAGCTTTCTATGGAATCACTGTTCTAATAGGGAATCATAGTTTTTAATGTAATTTTCATAGACTCATAGAATAAAGGAGGCTGGAAGAAACTTCAAGAGATTCTGCTCACTAAGAGCAGTATTTTGCATGTCAGTGTGGAGTTGACAAAACCTGCCAGTGGATCTCTCTTGTCTTTGTTCTCAGGACACATGTAACTGTGCAAATGGTTTAACACCAGGCTGTCTTTCTATTTTGGCCATAATTCAGCTTTCAGGGTCTTTTTCAGCCTCTGTGCTGACTCTGTCAACGCAGTAGCTAATTAACAGAGAACCACTGGAAGAGGGCTGAGAGGGGTGATCTAATGCAGCCACTGTAATGAGGCAGGACCAACAATCTTAACGTGCACTTGCTGTGCTTGCAGTGTAGACATTTGCCTCCAAAGACCTGAACTGAAACCATTAATGGAGTCGTGGCTTTTTGTAATGTTCCTGGAACTCTCATATCTTAGATTTTAATCTGGCAATGAGTCCTTACCGTGCATTTAGCATCTCCTGAAGAGCAAAGAAGTGATCTTTCACTTTGGGCTGGAGATAAAAAGAAAAGGATTAAGTTGGAGCACAGTAAGAAGTTATATTTAGGGATTTGTTTTAAAAGGATGACAAATCATTAAATTTAAAATTCAAGGGAGCTGTAGAAAAAATATGGCCAGTTCTATTGAAGTTATAGTTTTAGTAGTTTGAATCCTCAAATGTTGATGTTATTACATTATTCTGGGTGAGGTCTGGTTTGAGGTCTGCTTCTGGGTTTTGCCATCTTGTGGCCTGGTGCTGCACTGCGACCACCCTTCCTGTTATTCCATCAGCAGATGCAGCAGCTTTGAAACAACATGCTTTCATAAAGATCTCACAGCAGTCTCTGACAGGTCTTTTCTATAATCTGCAGGTTTTCTTGGGTTTAGGTCTTTGTCTAATCTTGTTTCTCTTTCTGCTTCCCCAGTTCTCAGCAAAAACCCATGCCATTCCCAGTCAGGACTGTGAGTGAGATGGAGAGGAGTCCTCCCTCTACATCCCTTTCCTAGCCTGACCCCTTGTGCCATTTGCTACTTGCACAGGCACCATCTCCTCACTCTTCTTGAAACTGTGATTGAGTTTTGAAAACCCTTCTAGTTCATTTCAGTCTTCATTCTACCTCAGGTACTGCTTTGACTATACTAGGACCAATTTTTCGTAGACTTTAATAGTCAGCTATACAGTTCCTGTCCTCCCTCTTTTAGTTTCCTCTACCCATCCTTTTTGCAACTATTTACTTTAAGCATAGAATAGTCAATCAGAGATACTACATCTCAGGATCACACAGACTTCAAAGGAAACTGCTGTGTTTCTACCACTCCTTTTATTGTAAGAGTAAACCTACAAGAGTAAAAAAAAAAAAAATCCTCCAGTTACAACAGCTCTTTCTTAATTTTTTCTATTCTGTGTTTTGGGCAGGTGTGCTATTAGTGATAAAGCATTGTGCTTAAAGGTGTTGGAAAATGATTAAAGTGATCACTGTGAGATTCTGATTCAGGTTTATTGGCTTTCAGTATGTTAGTTAGGAGAACTCAGGTCTCTTGCAGTTGCTCTGTCTTCCTTCCTTACTGAGAGGTCTCCATGGAAGACATATGAGGCTTTCTTGACTTTCAGTTCTTCTTAGACTTTTCCAGTCCTATCAGGAGCTGAATTTTGCTGACACCAGGGTTCTTCTCTCTCCCATTTGCCAGAACAATGTCTTTATTCTAAGCTTGAAGAACTTGGGGGCCAGTCAAGAAGTTGTCTTCCTAAGTGGTTTATCTAAGGCTGGCCATCTGCAACCTCCTTTCTGCTTGATAAGCCTGAGGTCCAGTGAGGAAGAACCTGAGTGTAATAAGTCTGAACAGAGTAGTAGTTCTGTTGAAGTGGAATCTAGTATTGAGTTTATACTTCTCCCAAATGTACCAGGAGGAAAAAGTATCTCCTGAAGGTGTATCAGCCTGCAGACTCAATCAGAAAAAGATGCAAAAAAGAGGTAATGAAATAGACAAGTTAAATTGAAGGAGGGGGGAAGAAAAAAAGAAAGTTAGGATTTTCCTTCTCATAGTTCATTTCAAGTTTATTGTTGTTTTGTTTCTTAAATGGAAAAACAGTATCAGTCGAAACAATGACTAAAGAAGAGATTGTTTTGCTCTTGGACTTTGTTTGAACTATGGCCGGATACCTGAAGTTTGTGCATCTGCATGTCTCCTTGGGATGATTTTAAAAAGCCTGGACAGTTTATAGCTGGAAATGGACTGTATTGCATTTTACATTGTCTGATATGTGAAAACAAAAACAAAGAGAAAAAAGATTGAGTACTAATAGATCATTTGAAGAGAACTTAAGTTTTAACAATTTTTTTGTGCTTGGGTTTACTGTGGCTGCTCTCAGTCTTAGCTTTGGTGAGTTTGTCATCCTCTGGAAAAAAAAAAAAAAAAGGGGTAGTGAATAGCAATAGCATTTTTAGGCTAAAATGTGCAGTGCAAAAGTGAGGCTCTGGAGTATGAGCTTTTTCCTGCCAATAGCTGGCATGCTGAAAGTTCTGTGTTGAATGATCAGAGCAGTATGGAGAGGAGGAGCTGCACAGACTACAAGTGTAATAAAGAGTTGAGGTTTTACACCTGCCAAAGTACAAAAATTCCTACTGCCTAATACTCTCTCATATTTGGGTTGTTTGGTTTGTTTTGGTTTGGTTTTCACAGTATCTACAAATCTTTGCTCTTAGAGAAAACTATTTGAGCTAGGGACTGGGAAGGGTAGAATTTGGGAAATGATGAAATAAATCCCTTCTCACTCAAGTTTACCACAAACTCTCTACAAGACACAGCTGCTTGATAATACATGTTAGAAGGCTGAATCATAGCACAAATACAAAAGGGAAGAACTGAGTGCCTACATATCAAACTGTGATAGAGTCAGAGATGGAAAAAAGGCTAATGAAAAGGAAAATAGACAGCATGCTAAAAGCTGGTTTCCTGAGGTTTTGACTAATATCTGAGAGCCAGCAATGAGTGCACTGCACCAGCAACCCTTTTCACCTTGCCCGAAGTGATGAGCTCATATTTGCAGATTGTCTAATGCTTTGTTTTCAAGCCAAAAGTATCAGATTTACACTCAAGCAACAAATTGTTACAATGTGGGAAGAGGTTATGGACAAAGTACAAATCTGTGGGATGCTTTAACCATCTATGATTTTGTCTGTGAGTCTGCGTAACAGAAAGGAGCTGATAGCAAGAGTCATAGCTCACAGCAGGAGGATAAAACATTGCAAACTGCCTTTCATTCTCTGATACTTCAAGATATTTCATTAATGTATAATATTTCTAATTTTATAAACATTATAAAAGAAGAATGATACATGTATTTAAAATTGCCCTTGGCAATCTCATATACTTTATGGAGTCTCTCATTTTCAATAGAGGTAAGCTGGGTTTTGCATGTAATTTTGACTATGGAGAAAAATGAGCTAGGTATCTTCTTCTGAAGTGCAGATTTGCCTCTTCTGCTCCTTGGTTAGCTGAAAAACCCTTGTGTAGGAAGGCCAGGAGCCACAACTCCTGAAGGTATGTCTGCTTTCACTGTCCATCCTACTCATCCACATATTCCATCCTCCAACCCTCTGCAAAACCTTATCAGAGTTAATATAGGGGAGTACTTGGGCTTAAAGAAATATATTCTTGTTTCAAGATAGACCAGTTTTAGTAGCTCCTGTCTGAAATACAGGATTCACTGTCTTCATGTATCTTCAGTAACCACCTAGGAACTAGGGTCACTATTGAATCTCCATGAAACCTTTGAAAATTTTAAGAATATATTTTAAATATTAACTGTGACATGATAAGCTCTCTTCTCATTTGCCTTGGCAAGCATGGTAAGTATTCTGGAGGAAACTGTTGGGTGTTTTTAGAGACAATTCTTCCCTGTGTACTGAAATTCGTTCTTTCCCATGATTTATTTTAATTACTGATTGGAGGTGATTGCTGTAAGTACATGAAAACCAGACTTACTTTCCTCACTTTATAATTTGAAAAATCCATCTCTAATCCTGGCTCAGAAAAACTTAAAATATCATTCATTTGTTCTGAGAGTTTAGACACTGGAAAAAGTTGAAACCGATGCTCCTTCCTCTCTCTGTCTTTTTTCTTGCTCTGTTTCTCCTTTGATATCTTATTGAACAGGAAAAGGGAGGAGTAAAAAAAATGCAGGGCTTGAAGGGAAGTCTTGAAGTCATGAGGTGTACAAATCCTGTTTCCATATACTTTTCCTGCTTCCATTCCCCCTGGGTCCCTGTAGGCAAAGATAAAAGTATCTTGGATGGCCAACAAAGTGTCTGTGCTTGATTTTACTGAAAGGGAGAAAGTGAAACAAAACAGGCTCCAGTGTGGCTGCCACTTAAATTAGCTACAGAAAAGTGTGATGACAGTCTTAGTTAATTAATAAATCATTATTACAATTTCATATATTAATATTCTGACTACAGTGAAAGCTCTACATCTCTGAGAATTCATTACAACCCAAATGCTGCTTTGTTATAAGTCATTTACCAGATGATTTCCTTCTGTTAACAATATTCTTCAGAAGAAAATTTAAAGCCTTGGAGGAAAAAAATATATATATTTCTAGTCCAGCCATAAAGAATAGAATTTGGGAAGATTTCCTGCGTTTAGTTTCTTTGTTGCAGGTTCAGAAGGCTCTTTTCATTTCTCAGCTGGATTGACTTTGGATCAGTTTAAAGACAGCAGTGACCGTTGTCATTAATTTTTATGTTAAGCATTATGCCCATAATGCTTGCCTTAAGGTAGGAAGATATGCATGAGACTCCTCATTTTCTCATAATGAAAAACCCTAATTGCCCCTCTTTTAGTGGCCTTCCTCTTGCAGAATTCAACCTCAGTCATCCCATGCACTTCTCTCCCACTCTCCAGTAAGATTCCAATGCATTTTTGCCCTACTGTGAATGTGAAGGTGACTTTGAGTCCTTGTCATTTTATTCCTTTTTTCTTTTGCTTGCTGCCGTCTTCAAATAAGCTGCTGAAGGCTGGAAGATATTTTCAGGTTTCTAAGTGAGTGAAATACTTAGATCATCCTTAAAATGCTGATTGTAAGATGTGTTTTAGTGCCAGATACAAAATTGTGAGGAAAAGTTAATAATTCTAGCTTGCTGAAAAAGTCAATTAGTCTGTGCCATGTTTTTCTTGCTAGACCACTCCTGCTACCTGAGATAATTCAATTAAATTTACCCTGAGTGTCTCCAAGGTCCACCAAACAAAAATCTGTGAGGAGTAGGCTCCTGTAATACCGATTGAAATTGGTATGCTGAAACTGGTATACAGTATATTCTGAGGAAAAATTGTTCAAGGTTTCCAAAGTCTTTTGGTAAAGTTTCAAAGTACAGGGCATCATATGTATCTAATATTATTTGCTGAAATGCAAATATATCACTGCTGTGGCACTCAACACTTCAATCACAGCTCCCATAATAATATGCCAGGAGGCAGTGGAGGCAAGAAGTCCTTTCAAGAACACATTTCATCCCTAATCCTGACCCTCCGGCCTTCCCTCTTCATTGCTTCAGCTGTTTCAATGAGTTGTAGCCTTGACAGAGAATGTCTGGATCATTGTTAGCTCAGTTCTCTCAGTTTTATAGTATCAGGCTAATAAATTCACCACCACTTAAAGAGTTTTCCAAGCAAATGCTCCTCACAAGGTCTTGAGGATTAGTGGCAAAATTAAAGGTATATTCTAAAAGAAGAAAAAGAAAGTGATCTGGAAATATTTTTGAAGGGGAGAGGAAAAAAAAAAAGATATTTCCAATAGACTCCTACTATGTGGAGAACAAATTGAATTGCAAAGTTGTCTCAGATTGAAATAAGACCTGCATCATAAGGCCACTGGAAATGCTGTCCTAACAGAAATATATGACTACCATTTTTCTGTCAGTGATAAAATGCTGTCAAATGAATTACATCTATACCATACCTCTGACTTTGTTTTCACATGGTCTATGGCTGTATAGACTCTGCTGTTCCTCTGGGATAAAACAGAAAAGTACAAGATTTACACTTGTTTTTTCACCTAGAAAAAGAAGAAAGACGATTTTTTTTTCTTTTCTCTCTCTCTCTCTCTCTCTTTTCTCTCTCTCTCTCTCTCTTTTTTTTTTTTTTTTTTTTTTTCTCTCTCCAATCAGGCCATGATTTGCTTCTGTTCTTAACCCTGTGCATGACCTCAAAGATACCCACAGTTTCCACTTCTGCATGTAAAAAAGATCATTTTCAGCTGTAAGGACTTCTCGCTTATGACGATGATTTCACCTGTGGGTAACTTAAACTGTAGAACCCTCTTTATTCTCAGGTGGTATGTCTGCAGGCAGACTGAACGTCAGTGATTTCTTTATTGAGAAGAAGAGAGCTTCAGATCATCTGTCTCTAAGAAAGAATACTGCAGATTGGCACTCTTAAGTTTCCTTAAGATGTGAAACAAAATACATGGGCTTACAGAAGGATTAGGAAATTATACACCAGATGGAAAATTTTATGGGAACAGAAAAATTGTATGAGTGAAATAGCAGGACCATAAAATAAATAACAGGAAATACAGCAATTTATGTGATAGAGAAAATTGTCACTTTCAGAATTGTCTGAAAGTCAACAGCATTTCATCCATTTGACTTCAGAAGTGAACTAAGACCTCAAATGTTTAAAAATATATGAAGGGTACTTCAGTGAACTAAAAAATGTGTGAACCCTACAGGGGTTTACAGAGAGGAAAACAATCTCTTCAAAAAGGATTTTGAGGAAGTTGGGAATGCATGTAATCAGAATTTAAATCACTCCTGGGAAGTGATTTAGAATATGCCAAATAAATGAAATTTAATTATGTGAGATGAGCAGCTAATGGGGCTCCTAATTTAGAAAACATCAGAATTCAGAAATGGCCTTTAAGCCTGTTTAAACTTAAGCATATAGAATCACAGTATTATTTGAGTTGTAATGGTTGCTTAAAGATCATCTACTCTGACTCCCCTGCAGTGAACAGGGACACCTACGGCAGATCAGGGTGCTCAGAGCCCTGTCAAAGCCCGACCTTGGATATCTCCAGGAATGGGGCATCCTCTTTCTCTAAGGTTGACCTGTGCCAGTGCCTCACCTCCTTGATTGTAATAACCTTCTTCCTTATATCCAATCTAAATCTTCACTCTTTTAGTTTGAAACTGTTTCCCCTTGTTCTATCACAGCAGATCTTGCTGAAGAATCTGTCCCCTCCTGTCTTATAACCCCCATTTAGATGCCGAAAACCATTTGAATAAGTACTGCACTAATGGACCAATGGTATTTTCCATTCAACAAGTAGCAGAGCTGCAAGAGGAGAAGGAATACAAAGCTCTGGGGCAAAGGAAGTGCAGCCATCTCCTCCCTGCTGCATTGCATGTGGAGCAAAGAAGCCACCTCACACTGAATGACCGTGCAAGGCCGGTAATTGTTACCCACTCTTAGACCATAAGAATGAATCTATGCAGCTAATGTCTATTTTAAGTGCAGAGGAATGCTGCGGTCATGCTGATACTACTATGTAGACACTGCTGGCAAGTGATAGCATGACATTTAATGGCAATTACTGCATGTATGGAAATGATACTTGCCACTGGAAAGCAGTCGCTGTAGGAATGTTGCTCCTGCTCTCACAGTTGCTCTAAGGTCTATTAGAAACTGGGTTTTTCCCATTTTTATCCCAACGTTTGTGTAATTTTAGCTTCTATATTTTGGTAAATACTGCCCTGTATTTTTGGCTCACCCCTAAGTCATCTGAAGTAGAGCAGTATGGATTCAAGCAGAAGAAGGCAGAATTGTCTCAACATAACAAGCAGGATTCCTTTTAACGCAGTGCAAATGGTTCATACATTATTTTTGCATGAATCAGACATTTATTTTCTAAGGAGAGACAGGGTGGGAGGAGGAGGAGGGAAAAGTCTTTACTTAAATCCTCTCACAGTTCAATGCTGAATATCACCTTCTAGCGACAAGGCAGAATACGCAAGGCTTCTTAGTTATTCTGCTGCTGGAGATTAGCTGTTTTGAGTCATGAGGGCGTGTTACCTCACCCCAATTACAGAGCTCCAGTGGAAATGGTAAAAACAGGCAGTGTGAAGGAAGAAAGGGAACTTTTCTAGCGTTCACTGGACATTCACATGAGCTGCATGGGCCGGATGATATCACTCAGTTGCCAAGAACAGAAAGCCGGTAGTAGAAAATGAACAGTTATGAAATGAAAGGAGACCTACAGCTGCTAGAAGAGAGAGACTGGCTTCCTTTTGTGCTCTGACCTTTCTTTGTATTGTACTTTCAACCGTAGTGCCTTACAGACAAGATGGCACCAACTAAACCTAAAAAAAATGACTAACTGCCAAGATAATTCAAAGAATAATGAGGTTACAACAGCAGCAAAGATGCAAAGAAAACTGATGTGTTATCTCTTCATGGAGCTCACCACAAAAGAATAAAATGCTTCATCTTTAAAATGAATGGGTCTAAAATTTGTGATCACAGCTCTGCTTATCAGGACGTGCTGATGGATTGGATTATGCGGCAGTCACATGGAGGAGCCTTTGCTCATGTTTGATTTTGTAAAATTAGTTCTTTTCTGTGACACAGTGTATCACTTTCATACTTTGGGGAAACTTGTTCGTTGAGAATTACTTGAATTAACCATTTAAAATAGAAGGAATGTCAGCAATAAGTTCAACTTTCTATTAAGACAAATCCTGGGACTCACTGGTGACTCGGACTGCAGGAGGAGAAAAGTCAGAAAATCTTGTAGCGCTGCACATGTTAAGCAGGCCTTGGACCCGAGCTGCTCCTCTCAACAGATGTGTGAGGAGGTCAGGGAGTGGGTGTGTATTTGGCTCCTGTGCTGCTTTGGCCGTTGCCACTGATCCTAGGAAGGTCAAGACCTACCCATGTATGCTGGTTTTAAAGGACCACCTCTACGGAGCAGGAAGAAATCTGCATGTGCCAGTTGCATCAAAGAAATGTCCCTTTTGCATGCATCCCTAGGGACCACAGCTCACATATGCTATTACGGCTGCCCTGGTGTAGCCCTAATGGTTTTGTCATGTCCCTGGCTGAATACCGGTGAAGGTTAATTCCCATCAGTATCACACTGTATCTTACTCAGTTTTATGTGGAGTCTCATGATGCTGGTTTTCTTTCTAGGTGATAGAATAATAATATTATATGAAAGCCTTTGCTTCCGAGGACTGTAGGACAGAACTGTATACCCATTTGAGTAACCTATAGGATATGCAGAGCACTATGCCATTGAATAATGATGTGGATTATAAGCATGAAGTTTCTTACTAGAAGACAGCTAGGATCACTTCTTGCAATATAAGTACCACTGAAACAAGCCTCTGTTTCCCTTGTCTTCTCTTGGAGCTCTTCAACACTTGCTTGCCCAGATGCTGAAGCAGACAGAAATCCATCAAATAACTTCTTGTCTTAAGCTCTGTTTCCTGAATATTGTTATTCAAATCTTCTGAGCTGAGCATGTTTGGGAGCCAAGACAAGGGAAGTTTTCTGAAAAAGTCATCTTAGAAGCCCGTAAAATATGGCATCAAATGCAAGGAAACCAAACGTATAATTTCCATGCTGGTCTCATGGTTTTTTT
>PPHD01002658.1:0-34761 GCA_002909625.1 Bambusicola thoracicus
AATGTGTAACAGTTCAGCATGGGATTTAAACCTCAGGACAGCATTAAATCTGTGAGAGTATATTATTTTAGATGTGGTCTGGGAGCAGTACTATGTCAAACAGTGACATCACAAAACTAATTATATTTTCTTTGTAGTTAACTAACGTGGTGTTCAATGCTTTGAAGGGGAATCAACTGCTCTAATCTTTATTTTCAATTCAGCTCTTGTTAATGGGGAATTGCTTAACTGTGCTCATTAGCTTGTATTTTGTGGGTAGATATTTAGGCTGAAGTTTTCATAATACTCACTTGCTGATAGGAGTGCCTACTGATGCTTCCTTTCATTCCTCTGCAGTCAGTGCCACTTAGTGCATTAGATCTAGGGTTGGAAACTGAGGCCCCAGCTGCTGTGAAACAAGAACCAGAGACTGTATCAACTCCAGCCTTATTAAATGTTCGGGTAAGAACGTTAATATATATATAACTTCATGAAGTGTAACAAAAAATGCCATTATCTCAGTACTATGTGTTGAGCCTGAAAGCTAAAATACCTGAGTTGTTAACTTTCTTGCTGTCTGAAGAGGGCAGGCAGTGTACTGAAAAACATTCTGGGGTGTCTGTTGTGCCTTTTACTTCCCCTGTGTGTGTATTCTGGGAATATGGAGGTTGCGTAAACTTGATCCCTGAACTATGTATTGCCTTTTATAACTGCAGGTAATTCTCAGCACCACAGTTGTGCTGGTTGCAGCTGAACTGAGAATATAAAGGGCAGATCTGTGGTGAGGTGGATGTAGTTCAGTGTGCCTGAAAAGCTGCACAAATCTTAAAAGTAATTCAAGCTGCTCACTCCAACAGTTGCAGAGCTGGTTTAAATGGTGTACACTCTCTTCAGAGTTTCTGTACCTGCAGTAGTAATTTTTTCTGCCTAGATGATTAGTCCTGCATTTTCTTTGCTTTCCTTTAAATTGAAAAAATGCAAAAACTTGAACACTTATCCATACAGTAGTGTACTTAAAGGCACTTTTTGCTCAGGCTGTTGTACCACAGAGCAGTTCTTACAGAGTTCTCAGAACGCTGGTGACTCCTGGGCTCTGGCTGAAAGGCTCACGGTCTGTTTTTTTCACGGTCATCTAAAATCTCCTTGGTTCTCTGTTGGTAGCAACCACCATCCACCACAACCTTTGTGCTGAATCAAATAAATCAGCTTCCAACGTTGGGGACTACAATAGTGATGACAAAAACAACACCAGTTACAACGACGAGGCAGACTATTACTGTAGCAAAAATCATTCAGACCAGCACAACTACTCGACCCTCGGTTGCAGCACCAGCAGTACGGAATGCCTTGACCACTGCACCTTCAAAGGACCAGATTCAGCTGAAAGATCTGCTGAAGAATAATAGTCTTAATGAACTAATGAAATTGAAGCCACCTCCTAATATTGCCCAACCAGTAGCAACGGCAGCAAGTGAGTGTTCTTTTTTCATAACAACAAGATTTCAGATAAATGGTGAAACATGAAGATACTTGCAGACCTTCTTCAATTTTCATTCATTTTTAGAGTATCAAAGTAAAATGAAGTGTCCAGAAAACCTTGTAAATGCTATTCTAACTCTATTATTGATAGAATTCAGGGTGAAAGTAATGGAAGATATCAGGCTTAGAAAAATCAAGCCTGTAGTTTACCATAAGGAATGAGGAAAATGACATTTTAGAGTGCAGCTGGCATATTGGTAAAATTAATTCATGAACTTCACTGAAATTGATAATTTAGCTATCTTGAGCCTGCATGAGTTCTTGTTTTAAATGCTTGCTGTGGAACTATGGCAGAAGAGTACATCTTGTGTCTTGTGAAAGAGATTTATACTCTCTGCTGTTACTCTTATTACAGGGTGTTTCTCTAAAATATCTTCTAAGACAGGAAAGTCTTTATCTCTGTGTATTTCATGGGAAGTATCAAACCTGTTTATAAAAGCTTGATGTGCTAAAAATTTGCTGCTTGCTTTTCATGTAACTGCTTTAAGATGTTGCTGATTTGATAACTTTTGATAGTCTTGTGTGTTATTTCTAATCTGTGGATGGCATACACAGTCATCTTAAATGCAGAAAACTGTACATGTTTTCTTAAATTGCAATTTGATGTTAGACTTGCATAAAACTGATATGATATTTTTCAAGATATTCTGATTTTAATAAGAGATGAGATCAGACTACTTGAATTTGCTTGAAAAGATCTCGCTGCTTTTTCTGAGAGGTACACAGGCTTCTTACTGTATCCTCATTGTCTCTGAAATAAGGTTTACTGCCTTTTTTTAAAGGCAGAGTTGGAAGTAACATGTTCTTTCATAGGAGAAGGAGAAACGCTTTATAGGATTTTTGATGTAGCCCTCTGCTGAATGAAAGCTCCAAGAAGCATCTGAGTAATTATTAAGACCCAGTAGGTGTTGCAGTAGCACAGCTGTAGGAGCAGGAAATAGTTCAGTATGTTTCTTTAAGTGAAAAGGAAACATGCAATGTCTAAAACTGCATTTCTAATCCTGTTTGTGTGCTTGTGTTTCAGGATACTTTTTGTGGTTATTCAAATATAAATAGATAAATACCTTTAGAAAATTCAGTAGCAGAGAATTGTGTGGAAGGAAATGCAGTCTCCTCATGTAGTCCAGGCAACTGAAGTTCTGGACTGAAAACATGAACATAAATTATGCAGCCTCTTTAAGGCAAACGCTTTATTTGTGCAATTGTCTTAGTTGTTTTCTAGGATCATTTGCGCTAAACACATACACTGACTTACCAACCTAATGGAAGCTTGACAGCTACTTTAAATGTTTTACATCTACCAAGCCCTGTTGCTGGTTGCTCTCAAATGTGGGTGAGGACAGGCAAGATAACAGGATCCTTCAAGATGGAGACTTTATTTTGTAAACTCTGAACAATTGAGACCAAAGTTGATTTTCTTTTTTTCAGAAATAATTGTAGTTCCACCTAAGGTGGTAAATGCCACCAGACCAGGTACGTTCATTTCTGTTGAAACATTGGACTTTCTGGTTTGTTGTTAAACTCCAGAGATTCACAGTGTGGAGTACTTCTCAATATTACGCCTCCATTTGGTGAAGGTCTCTTTTTTGACACTAATACACACCTGTCAGATGTGGTATTGCATGGGAAGTTTCTTTAAGTAGCAGTAGGATTTAACTCCTTGTGTGCTCAGGGGCATTTTTAGTTCTGACAAAAACATTAGTTGTATTTTGAAGCATCTGTGTCCTACTGGACGGCAGCATCCTTCTCTATTAATGAGCAAGAGGAGAGGTTTGGCAATCTGACTCAAAACATTTGGAGGGTGTTCTGGTTGAACACAGCTGTTTCTGTTCTTTTTTGGTAGCTGATCTAAGCAATGGTGCGGTGAAGAAGGAGGCTTCCACAAAAGACGTAGCAAGAATATGGATAAATGATGTTAAAATGAGAAGTTTTTCACCTACTATGGTAAGTAATACAAAGAGTTAATTTGCTAAATGCGTGTATTTTATTGGCCACAGCCAAGTGTGACTAGTTCTGGTGGTTACTCATACGTGCCTTTTGTGCGGTAGAACTGTACTGAGTGCATCTGTTGCTTCAAAAGGTTAGTTTCTCTGCTAGATGAGTACTTGATTGGATGACTAAAGCTAACAGCTGTGCAGAGCTGACAACTTGTGTGCTAAATGATAGCTTCAAGTAACTGCTTTTAACAAGCAGAAAAGTGTGTGTTCTGGTTAAAGTTGATAAACTGGGTTGCTCTGTTTTAAGACATTTTGATTTAAAGTATTTGTGTAAATAGCAATGGGAAAGCCAGAAGACTCCAGCATGGCTGATGGTTTGGGTGGTTTGATTGAGGATAGGAAACTGAATGTCATTCAGTGTCCACAAATTCTAGCTTAAATATTCAGATGCTGTGAACTCCTGAGTTTCAGCATCTTCACTGGTAAATAGAATCAGGCTGGTTTGTGATAACAGCTCTCAGTGACTGGCCTACAGAAGGTTGTTCAGGTGAATTCTGTAATATTAAGCAGTAGAGTAGTAATTGCAAAGAATTGTGATTGAGAATGTACTTTAGAATTTTCCTAGATTGAGACGACAGTAAAAACAGAATTCAAATTCTGGGAATGTTGAATCTAACTGTGACAACTGGTGTAACTGCTCCCTGCAGTTGTGAAATTGTGTAATCTATAAGAAGAGTGATGTTATGGGAGTACTGGAAAGCTAGATTTTTGACCATTAACTGTTGTTTGTTAAAGGCAGTTCTGTGCTCAAAGTTTGACTTCTTTAAAATGCTGTAAGAACAGTTCTATCTGTAAAAGAGAGGAAGCTCCCTCACATTGTCTAGGTTTGCTAGAGCCTAAGAAATGCAGATTTCCTTTCGTAGTTTGCCTGGCAGCTCCCTGGTTTGTCTAGTATGTAAGATGGGAAAACGTTTAAGTGCAACTTGACGTTCGTTGCATTTCTCAGTTCAATTTCCAGGATGCATTTAAATATCATATTAATACTCTAATGCAGGTATTTCTCTATTCTAGAAAGTTCCAGCTGTTAAAGAGGAGGAGGAACCTGAGGAAGAAGATGAGGAAGAAATGGGCCATGCAGAAACTTATGCAGAGTATATGCCAATAAAATGTATGACCTACATCTTGGCTGTATCAAAAAGCTGAACTGTTTGAAAGCTATAATATAACAGCTATGGCAGAGTAACTAGCATATGCTAAAATTCCCATAGGATTTTAACTGGATTGAATTAAAAAAAGGACTATAATTTAGGGTGTTTTTTTCTCTAGGTATTTTTTTACATAGCACTCAGTTTTGAAAGTACACTGTATTGGTTTTTAATGGGAAGAGAATTCTCTGAGAAGTGCTGTTGAACCAAAATGTTTTGATTTGTTTTTAACCCATGTTAAGCTTTCTTCTTCAGCAGAGAGAATTACCTTGTAAAAAGGATTAAGTGTTCACTGCTACACTTACAAATCCATTTTGAGTCTTCAGGAGTGAAGTTTACCCTAAGCATTTTCTGCCTATGCTGTTCCTTGCTTGTTTTCCAGAACCGACTTCTTTCTTCAAAAAGGAGTATCTCTTACAACTGTTAATTTCAGTTTCCTCCTTTTTTTCCTATTTATTGTCATTAATGATAAAAAGGTGTGATTTTACTTCCTAATTATCTTGAACTGCTATAAAAGCAAAGCAAAAGGAAAACCTTGCATGGGGTTTGTAGTTAAATGTTTTTAGTGACAGATTAGATCTGTCAACAATTAAACTATGTCTGTTCTAAATTTTTTTTTCCTTTCATACTACTTATAAGCAGCACTATATAAATAGAAGAATGTTGCTTTTGTGATTCTGGCATCTTGAGTCTGCCTCTCTTGGGCCAGAGAGACAGGTTCAGGGCAGTTTCTCTCATATCAAATACATATTTGGTTTTGGTTTTTTTTATGAAATGAACTGTTATCTATTTTCATTTTTAAAAAGTAGGGTAAGATGGTGAGAGAGGAAACAAAGTTAAGAATTGCAGTTGTTATATAAACTCAGATTTACGTATTGCTTTGCCTGTGGAAGTTTAACTCTCAATTTTGAGTAAGCAATTAAATGTGTTTGTCAGGTTAACCTTTGTGGTGAACAACTGCAGTTTATTTTAGTAAATATAATAACCTGTGCTGCAGCAACAAAGCTGTTTATTAGGTTCTCATCTTTCCCTCTTCCTTCCTCCCATTACCTTCCCAACCAGTAAAAATTGGTCTGCGTCATCCTGACCCAGTAGTGGAAACCAGTTCGTTGTCCAGTGTAACACCTCCTGATGTGTGGTACCAGACATCGATATCAGAAGAAACCATTGATAATGGCTGGTTGTCGGCTTTGCAGCTTGAAGCAATCACTTATGCAGCCCAGGTATGCTAGATAGATAGATACAGCTTAAAAACTAACATGGAATTTAGGAAGGTAGCTATCTGACAAGTGCTGCTATGTCAGTTTTATGGTGAGAAGATAATCGAAGCTCAGAGCTTTAAGGTGCGTTAAAAGGTGGCAGGTCGGCTTCACTGCAGATGAACGTGAGGTAATACACCTAGGAAAACACTGTCTAATCAACTTCCACAAAGCAGATCTTGAACTGTCTTAAAAGTCACAAGAAGACATCTTAGTTATTTATTACTGTTAAATAACTTAATGGGCTGCAACAGCCCTGATTAAGAAAGCCAGTGATGTTTGATATCACTGGGGAAGGTATTGAGAAGACTGGTTATTATTTTGCTACTAAATTAAAATCTCAGTAGAGCCACACGATTTTGTTGTGTATGTGGCTCTCTGCATGTCAGGAAGGAAGTGGAGGTTAGTGGACATAGGAAGATCATAGGAATATGTTTCCTCTTAAAGAGTCTTAATGCTGGGATTCCTCAGGCTGGTGAAGAGAAAAATAAAGGGGGATATAGCCAATGTTTGCGTAGTCGAGAAGACAGTGGAATTGTTCTCCAGATCTCACAGAAGTGGCTGAAATGGGAGCTAGGTGAATCTGATAGGAGAATGCTTCTTTACACAGGGGTAGTGATCATCTTGGTCTTGTTGCTGCAAAAGGCTGTGGAGAGTTTTAAAATAAATATACATCTGTTAGTGGCTGCTACATGCATATCCAGAAATTCCAGACAGTAAGGGAAGGAGGTGGGGATCAGGACCACATAAAGCAGCCAAGTTCACATACACTCCCTAAATAGAAACATCTCTTGATGTTGTCAGGGACTGTTAGGCTAGGTGGATGGCAGGTCTCATCCAGTAGGATGTTTCTCACATTTGCTTGTTTATGACAATTTACAGTGATACATTCTGGAGAATGAATACAAGTTCTTGTTCTTTGTCCTACAGCAACATGAAACATTCCTTCCCAATGGAGACAGAGCTGGATTCTTGATAGGTGATGGTGCTGGTGTAGGAAAAGGAAGGACCATAGCTGGGATAATCTATGAAAATTACTTGTTGGGCAGAAAAAGAGCAGTCTGGTAAGTGTATATAAATTTCTTAGAGCAGACACTATAGTGTCTGTAATACTTAAATTCATTGTAACTTGTCTTCTGAGAAACAGTTTGCCAACTGGTCTTTGAACTTCTACTGTAACTTACAGTAAATGCTTTTTTTAATATTTTCAGGTTTAGCGTGTCAAATGATCTGAAATACGATGCTGAAAGAGATTTGAGAGATATTGGAGCAAAAAACATTTTGGTTCATTCACTAAACAAGGTGTGGAAACTTTTTTCTATGTACAGTTGAGGCAAAACTTTAGGTACGCCTGTGTGACAAGTTGTGTGTGTTAACTGTTGCAAGAATCTACTAATTTTAATAAAATTACCACCTAGGTCTTGTTTGACAGGCCGCCTTCTTACAAAATCCATGCAGTACTTCAAGTTAATCATGTAAATAGGCCCCTTGTAGGATTAAGTCTTAGCATATGATATTTTGAAGCATTGTTCTTCAAATCTCTACTGATGCTGGTAGGAGAATATCTTCTAGTAGTTGAGATCATCCTTAAGTCTTCCAGACTTCAGCACTTTTTTTACTCCCCAGTGTGCATTTCATGCGTAGTACACTCCATATGAGTGAATAATAGCATTTCTCAGTAATGTATTAAAAGAGCAGTAGAATGCAAAGTTATTTTCTATGCTGCCGGCTTAAAATTAACTACTTAGATAAAATGTGAAATGTGGTTGCTATTTGAGTTCACAGAACTTCAAAATTCCTTTCAAGTTAGTATTCTTGCTTTGTGAAGTCTTAGTTTCTAAAAATGCAGTAAAGCTTCTGGAAATTGAAATTTACAGTAGTGGCCATGAATACATAGCTGTAAGGAATGCATTTGAACAACAAAAAAAGTTAATTGTATTTAAGGAAGCCATGTAGTTGAAGAACGTGGATGTTAATCTTTGAGGCCTCAAATCTTCAAGTGCGTGTTTAAGCAGAATGCTGTATAACCTCTTAACAAAATTTCCCTTAGGCAGATGTGCCCTATAAGCATGAGTAGGAGTCCGGGAGTTCCAAGTATACTAATGTTAAGGTTAAGATCACCAGCACACCTTAGTGATAAGGTAGATGGCTCTGAGAAGGAATCTCTTAAATAATTTATCTATCTCTATTGCAGTTCAAGTATGGGAAGATTTCTTCTAAACATAATGGAAGTGTGAAGAAGGGGGTCATTTTTGCCACATACTCTTCTCTTATTGGTGAAAGTCAGTCTGGTGGTAAATACAAGACCAGGTTAAAGCAGCTTCTTCACTGGTGCGGTGAAGATTTTGATGGAGTTGTATCCTTTATCTGGAGTTGATTGTAACCAAACTGTTGCTTAAGTGTACGTCTTTAAAGACAGTCCTGAATTTTTATTTGCTGGTGCTTCTAGGTACTGCTCTTTCATTGTGACAGTAATGAATGTATGTGCTTTGATAGTAGACTCGCATGGCAAATCTATTACTACTATATTACTATGATGCAGCTGTTGTACCAGAGATTAACTTCTACAGAACAGGTAAAATGGTACTTAAGCTTGCACTGTGCCTTTTTCCAGGATATTAAGTTTAATCTAGGAGCATTTCTGACATTTTAATGAATTCAGTTCTGAAAAGTATATGTAATTGTCTTATTAAACACCAGTGAAATGCTTTTTTCCTGAGTTTTAATTGAAAAATGTGACTAGTGTCTTAAACTTTAAAATTTACTGTTGTAATCTACCTCTAATTTGTAGTTTTTCTTGTTTTCTCCTTTTAATACTCCATTCAGAACAACAACAACAATAACAAAGAGCTTTTCCTTAATCATGGTTCAGATAGTATTTGATGAGTGTCATAAAGCCAAGAATCTCTGTCCTGTTGGTTCATCAAAACCAACAAAAACAGGTCTGGCTGTATTGGAACTTCAAAATAAGCTTCCAAAAGCTCGGGTTGTTTATGCCAGTGCCACAGGTATGTACTATCTGGTTTGCATTAAATGTCTCTGTATGCTTTCACTGGTGCTGTTACCCATTGTGTTGTTTTCCTAGGTGCATCTGAGCCAAGAAATATGGCATATATGAACCGGCTTGGAATATGGGGTGAAGGGACTCCATTTAGGGAATTCAGTGATTTCATTCAGGCTGTTGAAAGAAGGTAATATTTTGAGAAGCTATAGGGAGAACACATTTGTCATTGAATGTGCTTTCCAGTTCCTTTGTTGTCACTCATGTAATCCTCTACAAACTCATCCTGTCACACTAAGGACTTTCTGCCTTTGGCTTCTAAATCCAGCAAAAATGCAACTGATGTGGTGAACAATGGACAGTTTCCCCTTGCTGAAAATTGAGAGTTCAGAAACTGGTTAAGAAAGTAGACCTCTAAAAATGTGGTTGGCATGGAGGAGAGAATGTTTTGCTACTGATTATTAAAACATGAGTATGTGCAGTATGGTCAATCTCACTGTATGCAAACGCCCTCCAATATTTAAGTGCTCAGCTTAGGCAAGGACTAGTCTTGTCCTTTTGCTTTCTGGCATAAGAAACCAGACAAATTGTGAAATATGTCAAACCTATCACAGCATACACAACTTCTTAAAAATAAGTAAAACATGAGAAAGGTCGGGCAATAATGCTACTGCTGTATTCTTTGTTAGGTGAACACTTTAATATTTTCTGTTTCTGCCTCCTTGACAAGGATTTTGAACACTTCAGAATGTTACAGTAGGGTTTTGTGTGCATCTTCTCTCATACCATCTACATGATGCGTGGTTTTTCTCAACTGTGCAAATGTAGTCTCCATTTTTATTAGAGTAAGTATCAAATGAGCATTAAAGAAATTACTGGTCCAAGCTTGTGAATAGGTGAGCTTTGCAGTTGACTTCTGTACTCCCAAGGAGTTATTGCTAAAAGTGTGTTGCTGTCAAAGAGAACTTAATTATTTTCCTACCAGCATAAATCTCAGTAACTTAATATGGTTTTGTATGTATTTTAAATCCTCTCTGGTGTGTATAAAACTGCAATACAATATTTTGTTACATATTTGGACCAACCTCATTATCCACTTACAGTTTAGTATTTGATATCTCGTAATGCATGTGGGGGAAAGCAACTGAATGTTTATACTTATTGGAGTACATATCGTACTCAAGAGGTAGGGATCTCATTTTATGTGAAGGACAAATTTAATGACCCTCTAATTAGTACTGTTTAGTTAAACACACCTATTGACTTTTTGCAAACATTCCTCCACATCTGTAAGTGTGCAGTTTATTTCTGAAGCACTAGAGTGTTTTTGGCTTTTTTAACAAATCATTGCTCTTGAAAGTGGACTTCTAATATGGACTTCATTTGTTTTATTTTAGAGGTGTTGGTGCCATGGAGATAGTTGCTATGGATATGAAACTGAGAGGAATGTACATAGCAAGACAGTTGAGCTTTTCAGGTGTAACCTTCAAAATTGATGAAGTTCTGCTCTCACAGGAATATGTTAAAATGTACAATAAATCTGTGAAACTGGTAAGAATGATTTCTTAAACTTCCTTCGTGTCTTGACTTCTGAGTTCTAAGCTACTTGAATTAAATTGTAATGCTCCTGAAATAAGATGTAGTGCTGTTGAAATACAGGAATGGCATCTGCTTGTCTCATCTTACTGTCAAGATTTCTCCATTTAAGACTTCAGCAGAAGCTGCTAGTTCTTGTTTGGAGTCTTAAAGCTGTAGTTTTGGGTGCATCTTCCAATATCACTATGGTACTAGGGGAAAATTAATTAGAATAACAGAATATCCTGAGTTGGAAAGGACATGTGAGCATCACAGAATCACAGGAATTGGAAAGGGACCTCGAGATCAAGTCCAACCCCCCTGTTAAAGCATATTCCCTAAGTTAGGTCACACAGGTAGGCGTCCAGATGGGTCTTTAGCATTTCTGTAGAAGGACACTTCACAATTTCCCTGGGCAACCTGTTCCAGTGGTCTGTCACCCTTACTGTAAATAAGTTCTTCTGTATGTTTGTATGAAACTTCATGTGTTCAGCTTTTAGACCATTGCTCCTTGTCCTGTCACTGCACACCACCAAGAAGAGCCTGACATCAATTGATTTGCCTCCCATCTCCCTTTATTTATGTATAAACATTTATCAGGTCCTTCCTCAGTGGTCTTTTTCCCCAGGCTGAACAGACCCAGGTTACTCAGCCTTTACTTACAAGTGAGATGCTCCAGGCTATTTATCATTTTTTTTAGTCAAGTCCACTTCCTAACTCTATGCAGGTCTACCTGTGAGTTAAGCGTGTATCTGAGAGCATTGTCAAAATGTTTCTTGAACACAGACAGACTTAAGACTATGATAGCCTCCCTGAGGTGTTTGTTCCACTGTTGGGCCATCATCTCATTGAAGAGCTTTTTCCCAAGGTGAAGCCTGAACTTCCTGACACGACTTAATTATCCCTTGGACATAGATTAAAATGAACAGGGCCTTTACCTGCTGAACAAGTGCTTATGCATGACTCAGTATTCATGTTGCATAGCTACAGTAATTAATTTTAATCTTTGACAGGTATGACATGAACTTCAAAACAGCATTTTACTTCACGAGGGTTGTTCAGAAGTCATTAGATTCATATCCAGAGCTTGCTTATTTGCATGTAGAAGTCTTACTTTAACATTTTTGTCTTAGGCAAATTTTAAAGGTTATAACAAAACATTGCAGAAGTGAAAGTGCAGTGGTTTTCTCTTTTGGATCTCATACTTAATTATAGACAGTTCTCTTTGCTTTCTTAGCCTGAGTGTATTAATGTAGAAACTAGGTAATTAGAAAATGCTATGTATTTGCATTGGCAGTAGTGTAAATATACCTACTTTTCATTATGAGAGTAATTACATTTTGAATTTACGATGCCATAACTATTTTAGTTTTTGAGTTTTGTTTGATGTATGAGAGTTCCCTTGACTTGCAGTCCCGTAGTATTGTAACTTTAAACTTAGCTTGCCTTTATTTGGATACTGAAGAGCATAGCAGTGTAGCCTTGAAACATGAAATGTAAAGCAATGAACACTCTCTTCTTCAGTGGGTCAGTGCTAGAGAGAGGTTCCAACAAGCAGCAGATCTTATCGATGCAGAACAACGAATGAAGAAATCCATGTGGGGTCAGTTTTGGTCTGCTCATCAGAGGTTTTTCAAGTACCTTTGCATAGCATCTAAAGTGAAGAGAGTGGTGCAGCTCGCTCGGGAAGAAATCAAGAATGGGAAAGTAAGTTGATCAAAACTTACATTTGAATATTTTTAAAACGTAAAGCTACTCATTTTCTTGTTTATAAGAAATACTTCCAGATGTGTGGTAGTTGCGTGCTTTTGTGCGTTCTGCTATTGAAGCTGTTCAGTGAGCAGAAAATGGGGCAAAAGTCAACATAGTCATCTTGGTAACGGCACCCTGTATTCATTTGTCCTTTAGTGTGTTGTTATTGGCCTGCAGTCAACAGGAGAAGCAAGGACATTAGAAGCTTTGGAAGAAGGTGGTGGTGAATTGAATGACTTCGTTTCTACAGCAAAGTAAGATTGGGTCAGAATTTTGGTTTAAAAAAACTAACCAAAATACAACATAATGTGTGTAGTAAAAGCAGCTTGTATGCGAGATCTTGACAGTATTGCTGTAGTGAGCTGTTCATTAGTTCCTAGTTCTGCCAACACCATGCTAAATGGTGTTTCATATGGAACTGCTGGTGCTGTTCTACTCCAAGTGAAAGAGAGAGTAGACTTGAAGTACATGCTATGGTTACACACAATCTTTTATCAGATGAGCAGATTTAAGTTTAAGTGTCAGATTAAGTTATTTTAAGCAGCAAGAAAATGTCAGTGGAAATAACACTATATACCAAAATCAAATTTAACAGGTTAAAGTATCACTACTTTTTTAGAGGGTGACAAATAGTGTGATATGGGTGATAATTATACAGGGTGCTTCTGTAATAGCATTCACAAGGAATAATAGTTCATAGAAGTCAGGCAAGCTACTGAAATGTTACTTAGAGGTTGTTACTTCAAACGAACACCGATCTGACTGAAGATTTTTTTCCTTAAACAGAGGAGTATTCCAGTCTCTTATTGAAAAGCACTTTCCAGCTCCTGACAGGAAGAAGCTGTTTAGCTTGTTGGGAATTGACTTGACTGCTCAAAGCAACAACAATTCACCCAGAGACAGCCCTTGCAAGGAGAACAAAATAAAGAAACGGAAAGGTAATACTTCTTTTTACACTAATACCATAATGAAAATAGTGGTTTTAGAGCTACTGAGAAGTGTACTTCAGGGAAAAAATATGGGGATGTAAGCATCAGTAGCAGTTGTCGTGAAAGAGTGTATTACCAGTAGTTTTAAAACTACTGAAGAAACAGGGTTATAATTCTATAAATTCTAGTTACCACTTTGCTCACAGTCTGGGCTGATCGAGTAGAGAGTTGCATCCCAAGGTAGCTTGCACATCAGATCACTTGATGAGGTAAAGAAAATAATTGCTTCCTCTTTCTCATGGCTAAAAAAAGTCTGGTACCCTTTCTGGTGATACTTCTACCAAAAAACTATTGGTTATAAAAGTGCTGGGGGAGAGATCCTTGAAAAACTCTCAGCTTCTAGAAATAGAACTGTTTTAGTGTTGTTTTTTTCTAGTTTATATGTAGCGGTGATGGGGGGGAAAAAAACCTTAAAAATGGATTACATGGCCTGAACTAACTTTTTCTTTCTGTCCTTCGATGATGGTGGTGATGGAATTAGGTGAAGAAGTAAGCAGAGAAGCCAAAAAGGCTCGTAAGACAGGTGGCCTTGCAGGTAGCAGCTCCGATGAGAGTGAAAGCGAGTCTGATGCTTCAGACAATGAAGAAAGTGACAATGAGAGCTCCAGGTTTCTCAGTTCTGGAGATGATGATGACTTCAACCCATTCAGAGATGAGTCCAGTGAGGATGATGAAGATGGTAAGGTGGTTTTAGTACTTTGTCAAGCAAGTAACTGTTCTTTGGGAAAGTGAGCATGTAAAGTCTGTCTTCAGCATTTCATTGAGTTAAATATGACTTAATGGTAAGTGTGTAGTTTAATTCAGAGATGAGAATTCAAGTGTTGACTCAAATCTCTTTATGCAGATTTTACACACTAAACTGCAGACTTTATACATCCCCCTTTTGTAAAGAGAACATTGTTGTTTTTTCCGAGGAAAATGAGGATTTTTTGGTAAACGCTTGTTAATATTTGGAAAATATTTCATTTAATCCTAGATCCCTGGTTAATTAGAAAAGAGCATAAAAAAATTAAAGAGAAGAAAAAGAAGAAAAGTATAGATCCTGATTCTATTCAAAGTGCCTTATTAGCTTCTGGTCTTGGCTCAAAACGACCTAGCTGTTTTACTTCCACTGTTGGCACCACCACTTCTAGTACCAATGCATCAGGTGAGAATAAACTTACTGGGGTTGATTTGCTCTTTTTTTCCTTTCTTTTTTTCTTTTTTTGCAAATAAGCAGTGAAATTCTAAGTTGTAAATACTTCTGTATTTCAGCAAACAGTAACACAAACAGCAGCTTTGTAACAAGTCAAGATGCTGTTGAAAGGGCCCAACAAATGAAGAAAGAACTGCTTGATAAACTGGAAAAGCTGGCTGAAGATCTCCCACCAAATACACTGGATGAGCTTATAGATGAACTGGGTGGTCCTGAAAATGTTGCAGAGGTAGGCTGATGTTCACAATCAGAGAAATTTGACGTTTTTTCTGCTACAGCTTTAAATTGCTGTCATTCTTCAAGATTACAACCTAAATATCTGTTAAAGAGAAGTAATTCATTAGTATTTGGTATTAATCTCATGAGATACTCTAGCTATTTTTGCTGAAAGCCTTTGAATGAAGGAGAAACTTGAGGATGGTATTGGAGTATAGAGAAGGGCTCTGAATAAACAGTTTATTTCTAAGACTGATGGTAGTTTCTTACCAAGCAAGTTCCAATACGAGTTCCTATTAGTAGTCATACATTATTCTCTCTTAACCCTTGTCAGTTTGAAGCTTGGGCACTAGAGATGGAGCAGCTTTAGCTCATGTTCCTAGGCAATAAACATTAAGAGCGCAATAGGTGCATTTGTGAAAAGTCTGATCATATGTTTTTCTCTCAAAAATTGGAGGAAAAACTTCTCTCAGCTACCTGTCTCTATCAAGCAGAAATATCACGGTGATTTGAAAGACACTGTTAAAATCTTGAAGTCTCAGTGACCATTTTAGTTCATTTTCTTAGTACTCTTGAAGTCCTCTGGAGTTCTAAGCATTTGTCTCCAGCTCCTGTTTTCAAGAATGAAATAGTAAACTCTTACGAGTTGACAGTTTTCTTTCTTCTAACAGGCAGTAGCCTCTTCATATCAATAAATATACTTGATGACTAATATAAATCCCTTGTGGACAGTAGTATAATACTCCATCTCTACAGAAATATGATTTTGTTGTACTTTGTTTCCCTGAGCCACCTCTGAGTAAGTGTTCCACGTGTCTGTTAATGACATTGACTAAAATATAATCCAGGTTCTCTTGGTAGATTTCTGGACTGATGTATTTTAAGATGGGTGTATGAATAAGTAACAGCATTGTTTGAAGGTTTTGGTCATGTTGTAGTTTTGGTATTGCCATAATGAGCTTCTGTTCACTTTTATTTTCAAAGATGACAGGCCGCAAAGGGAGAGTAGTGAGCAACGATGATGGCAGCATATCTTACGAGTCAAGATCTGAACTTGACGTGCCTGTTGAAATTCTGAACATCACAGAGAAGCAGAGGTTCATGGATGGAGATAAGGTAGCTCTTAAATACAATTTAGAAGAACTTGCCAGATGAGTCAGTCATACAGAGCCACAACTTGTCTCTGTTGGTTATCTCACAGTGATTTTTAAGTACTGTGAGTACTAGCTAGAAAGCATTTACTACTCTGTGCTGTATGTTCTGTTCTTCAAACCAGTATGTTGAGTAGTCCCATCAGGTGTGTGGTAGACAGCATTCTCCACAGACCAGGCCACACGTCTCTCAAGAAGTTAGCACCCTTAAACTAGTCTTGTGAAACTGCATATATTTAAAAAGTAAGCAAGTTCTTCATGTCTTCCAGATTCCTTTATCTTGATTACTGTGTACTTCTGCTACCAGGAGAAAGCAGAGTTGAGAAAGAGAGGGGGGAAAAAGCTCAGACTGGCTTGGTATGGCAAGGGAGAAAAACTTGCAGTAAGAGGTTAGAATGAAAGGACAGAGGCTGTTTACCTTAACCTGCATTGAGAAGTAATGCTGAGAAGAGTGATAGCTTTCAGCCTCTATCTTGCACTCTGACACGAAATAAAGACTGGAACAATCATAGCATTTGCGCTAATAAAATAAGGAGAGGAAAAAATTGACGATGACCAGTTCATTTGAGCGTTCTACCACAAGAGGGCAAATGAAATAAACATAGCTGTTGTGTGGTCTGTTACTGCATTCAGGGAGAACTATTTATGTTCCTGTAAGTGACTTCCACACAGTCCAAACATTTACATCCTTTCAAGGTAAATGGAAATAGCAGAATAGCCATATGTGCTGCCTTTTATGGTATTAGCCCCAACTTTTTGTCATTTTTTTTCTGTTGCTGTCAGAACAACTCTCTCTGTTCCCTTCCTTTTCTTTGTGACGTACAGGCCGGTGTTGGGGAAACATGCCCTTTGGAATGGCAAGGCTGCAACATGCTATCCTTCATTTGCATGGAAAGGTTGCCAAAAAATTAAAGTGCAAAAACACTTCTTTAAATAAACTAACTACAAAAAACCTTGGTAGCATTGATAGACAACCATACTTTCCCTCACCTTCTCTTCTTGAAATATTAAGAACAAATGACGATTGTTTCTAACGTGTCTGGAATGGTATCCAAAATTAAATTTTCCTAAGAAATTGAACCTTGATATTGGATATTTTTTTTTGCTAAATATTTTTTTCTTAATTGAAAGAACATTGCCATAATCTCGGAGGCTGCCAGCTCTGGTATCTCACTGCAAGCGGACCGTAGAGCTAAGAATCAGAGGCGGAGAGTTCACATGACTCTGGAGTTGCCATGGAGTGCAGACAGAGCAATACAGCAGTTTGGTAAGTAACTTCTTTGTATCTTTTCCTCTTAGCCAATTTAGTAATGCTGAGTAAACTTGTTGCTCGTTCCTGTGAAGTTTGAAGCAGCCTTTTAAGGATCCTTCCAGTCTCCTTTACCTGTGGCAGAATTATTTTTATGTACAGTCATAGCTAATAGTCTCAAAAGCTTTGATAGAACCCTAGTGAACAAGTTTATACAGCAACTCAGCTTTGTACGTATCAAGTCTCTTCATGAAGTTACCACAGCTTTAGTTTTGTGTAATGATGGCTGGATTACAGCAAAAACTAATTTTCAGCAGTTTATTAGAAATGTTAATTGAAGCATTTATTTTAACGTATGTTCTTGTATTTAACTATCCAGGAAGAACTCACAGATCCAACCAAGTGACTGCTCCGGAGTATGTGTTCCTAATTTCTGAGTTGGCTGGAGAGCAGAGATTTGCATCTATCGTTGCAAAAAGACTGGAAAGCTTGGTAAGATTGTTTCAAGAAATGGGGTCCTTCATTTGAGGAAAATACAACTTAGATAACTGTTTCTTTAATTTGTTCTAATCACAAAGATGTGTCTTAACAGGGCGCCCTTACCCACGGTGACAGACGGGCTACAGAAACTCGAGACCTGAGCAGATTCAATTTTGACAATAAGGTAACAGTTCTGTTTTGTTAGAAAAGCTCATCTGCTCATTCTGCAAATGATATGTTGAGGGAGGATCTCTTCTGTCTCCTGTTATGTTTTACTTTAACTACAGTACTTTCTGATGGGAGGGTGCCTTCTTTTCAAGACAGCCAGAGAGAATCTTAATTCTATTTGTAGAACTGCGTGAAACACAAATGTGTGCAAATCATCTCTCTGCATTTGCTAATATCTCACATGTTAAGTAAATGACGTGTGTCCTTGCAATTACCATTAAAAAAAATTAATTTGGCAGTTGTAATTAGAAATTAACATTGGGTTGGTCATGTAGTATAATTTATAACTGAGATGCTATTAAGCGGTCCCCCTCAGTATTGTTAAACAGCAGAGGAATGTTTTGTTGTAAATCAAACGTACTTGTTTGCCCCTTGTGTGCTTGGAGCTGAGACACAAGCACTCAATCACAGAGCAACTTTCTTTCTCTTATGTAGTATGGCAGGAACGCTTTAGAGATTGTTATGAAATCCATTGTGAATTTAGACAGCCCAATGGTCTCACCACCTCCTGATTTTCCTGGAGACTTCTTCAAAGGTAATTGTAATCCGCTGGATGTAATTGCCTGTCTGCTCTCATTCTCCAGTATGCAGAAAATGCTAGTAATGCTAGAACTAGAAAATACTGCTGTTTGAACTGAACAGCTGACCCACATAGGTTCTCATAGGATGTTATTTTTATGTACTCTGCTGAATGTTGAAGTTCAAATAGAAAGGAAATACGTGAGCCCACTTAATACAAGGCTTGTTGTTCTGTACCAGTTTGGCCAAAGTATTATGCATAGCTCTTTTACAAGAGAATGCTAAATTACTGTATTTTGTTCTCCCATGGGTTCATGTATAGTGCCCATTAGTAGTTTTCCCTGCCTGTGTTTCCTGTCCTGCTTATCAGTGTATTTAAGTAGCAATTGCAAGTGATGTATTTGAGGTTGTCAGTTAAAACCAGATCTTGAAACAAGGTTGATAAGCTGTTATGTCATTGGTGTATTTTTAGGTGGCAAAGCAACTGTGATCTTTTTCTTTTTCCTAGATGTTCGTCAAGGATTGATTGGTGTAGGGCTGATAAATGTAGAAGACAGATCTGGAATTCTAACGCTTGATAAAGGTAGTTATGCTTCCAGTGTATCTGTAAAATGTCACCAGCAGTTATTTGTCCACTCGTATATTGTGATAGTGGGTTCCGAACAGCAAAACCAAACTTATAACTGTCTGGAAAAAAAAACCAAACACCACTTCTTCAGAGACCTTGAATGTTTTCCTCATTTCTGAAAGAATGGATATAAGTCTCTTTCAGATGCTGTGAACACTGCTTTGAAAGATTGCTGTCATAAAGCTTAATCTTTTATCCTGATGTATTTCTTTTTCTTTTTTTAAGATTATAACAACATAGGAAAATTTCTGAATAGAATTCTTGGTATGGAAGTACATCAGCAGAATGCTTTATTCCAGTACTTCTCTGATACATTAAATGCAGTTATTCAAAATGCAAAAAAGAATGGAAGATATGATATGGGCATCTTAGGTGAGTTACTCAATATCTCACTGTTCTTACACTTAGGAAAAGAAAGGAGGAGTAACTCTGTTCTTTCCTTTTAAGATTTGGGCTCTGGAGATGAGAAAGTAAGGAAAGCAGATGTTAAGAAGTTTTTAACTCCTGGATATTCTACCTCGGGACATGTAGAACTATACACAGTAAGTTAATTTTTTCCCCATTTGTATGATTGAATAAGATTTGCTTGCCTAGAAGTTCATGAAGCACTTCAAATGTGCTAAGCTTCTGCTGAGTGGAGGAGGGGAGAAGGAAGTCCCACGCCTTTCACTGGGTATTTATTAGGTTTTCTGGTTCTTCAGTTCACGTATCAATAATTGTTCTAAAGCCTTTCATTTCAAATACCTGTGTGGTTTTCTTCCAGATCAGTGTGGAGAGAGGAATGTCTTGGGATGAAGCAACTAAGATCTGGGCAGAGCAGACAGGTCCGGATGATGGGTTCTATTTATCGCTCCAGGTAAGGTTCTTTGCTCTTGCCTGTGAGTGTGTTCTGCAGGGTTTGTTTTGGAGCTAACCAAATCAGCTGTCATCTCTGAAAAACAATGTTTGAATCAACCACTGTTCAGTTTTGAGAAATGTTCAGTCTTCAAGATGAACGTTGATTTTATTTCCAGCTCTAAGTGTGAAGCACTCACTTTTAATTGATCCTGGATATCTGCTCATAGGCCGTGAGCCTAATTGAATAGCTCTTATTTAAACCTGTATGAAAAAAGCAGGTGCTCTCTCAGTGAGGTGAATGTAAGTTTGGTATGGATTGCTGTCTTCTAAAGGCATCCTTGTAAATGGTTTTATTATTACATGTGTGCATGGAGTTGGATTCTGCAACAGTGCAGTAGGAAATCATTTGAGGTAGGTGCTGTCAGCGTGTTGACTCTTACAGAGTTCTTGGTTTCTGTTTGTCTTTTTCCAGATAAGAAATAACAAGAAAACAGCTATTCTAGTGAAAGAGGTGAATCCTAAAAAGAAGCTTTTTTTGGTATACAGACCAAATACTGGGAAACAACTCAAACTAGAAACATGTGCAGACCTGAAAAAGAAGTATAAGAAGGTAATCATTAAATGATGCTAGTTTGAACTGGGGGGAAGAAATGCAAGTATTTGTTTGAATGTAACTGTCAAATCAGATATGGCTCACTTTTTCTGTAGCATGGCATGTTCTGGGACTTTGCAGGTATATCTGTTTGCTTTCTGTATTGCTGTATCCCAAGCTTAATGAATATGAGCTGTGTTGTGGTGATATGAGTTGCTTCTCAGGGCTAGGAAGGAGAAGGCTTACCTTCTGTGTGAGGTGTATCAGCAAGCTCTTAATGTGTAGTGTATTCTGAGACATGATTGCTAAACTTCAGCTGCTTGCTGCTAATTTTCTTTCAAATACTTCCATGAATGATTTTGTTTAGAGGCTGAGATTCCATTGTTCTTCCTGAGGTTCTGCTATGTTAAGTGTTTTGTTATTCCTTGGAGACTGCACTTTGACTGAATACCTTTGGAATTACAGATAATTTACCTTCTTCCACCATCAGGATGTTGTTACTCCCTGTTTTCACACAGTAATGAGCAAATTGGTTTTGTTCTCTGCAAATCTCGATGTCTTCTACTTGCTAATCTTTAACATTCCATTCTGAATTACTTTACCAGGTACCTTCTGAAGATGCTCTGCCACACTGGTTAGAGCAGTACAACTCTTCTGCAGACACCTGCACACATGCTTACTGGTTAGTATTTGCATGCACAGAGATGCTTTGTCAACTTGAATTATTTACCCGAACTGGCTTATCACTGCTGCTATAACTGAGCTTTTCTTTATGGAACTTAAAGGTGTGTTTTTTTCTCTCTCCCCTAGGAGAGGCAATTGTAAGAAGGCAGGCTTGGGATTAGTTTGTGAAGTGGGACTCCGCTGTCGAACTTACTATGTCTTGTGTGGTTCAGTATTGAGCGTCTGGACAAAAGTGGAAGGCGTTCTAGCCTCTGTGAGTGGTACCAATGTGAAAATGCAAATAGTTCGTCTAAGGACTGAAGACGGGCAGAGGATCGTAGGTAAGTGGCTTGTCTGCTCCTTTATTTCCATCCTGAGGTGGAAGGGAGTTGTAACAGTCTCCGTTAAGAGTTGTTTAGGAGGCTTTCAGCCTGAAGTTCTAATGAACTGCAGCTTGTGCGTAAGCTTGTGAAACTGATCTCTTGCTGTTTTCAGGCTTGATCATTCCTGCAAACTGCGTGTCGCCCCTTGTCAACCTCCTGTCAACATCAGACCAGTCTCAACAGCTTGCAGTACAACAGCAGCAGATATGGCAGCAGCACCACCCACAAAGCATCACCAACTTCAACAACGCATAAGAGGACAAAGTACAGGTGTTGACTTTGGTGTTTGAGGAAAAGGCTGTAAAAGCATATCACTTGCATAAAAATCAGGGACAGATTCCAAAGAAATATAACTTTTTCAGTTCAGTTGTGTGCTCTCAAATACTTTGGGAATAAAGAGATCTAGAAAGGTTGGTAGAACTGAAAGCCAGCAGTTGTTTATGGTGGTGCATCTGTCTTTCCTTACGCTCTCTGTAGTGCTTCCTGTTTGCTCTTTCTTTTGGCCTTTTAAGCTACAAACCACAATTTGTTTGGAAATGCTTGAAAGTCCCCAAGCAGGCTTTATTTTTATCTTGTCATACAGTGCTCAGGGTTTAACGCAGTGCATCAATGCCATTGCTGTGGGAGATATCCTTGAATGCATGTATTGAGTATATATATAGAAAATATATATTGAGGTTTTTCTCTTCAATTTATAAGTTTATAAAAGCATGAAACCCAGAGGTTGCACATCATGCATTCAGGTTCCTTCCCAGTTTCTGTTTGACAGTGCATGTCTTTGGAAACGGGCATGGACAGGATAAACGCGCAGGACAGGAGTTCAGAGAGAAACACAATCTTAGTTGTACAGCATTGGTTATTATTGCATTTTTATAGTGTTTATACCCAGGTGTTGCATTTTTTCTGGTTCTCTCCTGGGGGTTATATATTTGAGTCTGCAACATGTTCTTTTTGTGATAAAAACATCTTAAATTAAAATTAGTTCATTTTTAATGTATTAATGGTATTCCTAATGTGTACTGCAAAGAAGGCTGGACGCCTGTTTTCCTTAAATTGAAGCATTTCCTTAATCCGAGGTGGTTACGGAGACTTAAGTGCAAATTCACTTCCATCTCGCATACAATCTTATATTTTTTACTTCATTAATGTAATTTAATTTGTCACTTGTAAGATGAAACCTTACTTGAGCTGTAAATTAGAGAATGGGAAACACTTAAGGGTTCCGCTGTATGTGCTGTTTCTGTTACCCAGTAACTTGAATACTGTTTAATATGTTGTAAGACATTGTAGAGTTTATCTGGAGCTGTTTAAAAGAAATTGTAATGTACAAATGTGAATAGTCACTTATCTATAATATGGGTAAGTTTTGTTTTGCCTATAATAGTAGATGTTTATAAGAAAGTGAAGGACAATGTTTGTCATTTCTTGCTTGCACAGGTTGCACTATTGAAAAATTGAGATTGTATAAACCTGTCCAAAAAAACTACAAGATAATGATCTTGTAGATGTCAAATAAAAGTTATTGTACTAACAAGAAGTGGAGTCTTGTTTAGACAGTCGCTGTGTTCCAAAAAACCTAACAGGGCTGTACAGTTGGAATGTGACAGGACTTGGCATGTTTTGGCCTGCTTTAACCAGGCTTCTGCCTCGTGCTCTGCTTTCCTTCTTGCCTCCTTATATTTAAATGTTGATGCAGACTTTAATTAATGGTCTCCTGACTGAGCAGCTGTCCATCGTAGCACATCACTTCTGTAAGTGTGCAGCGGGGCCAGAAATGCCTTAACTTCAGGCTGAAGTGAGCCCCCTCAAATGGATGGTTTTGCTCGGGGCTCCATTAGCAGTGCTGGTGCTGATGCCGTGGTGCACTAATGGTGCATGAGTGTGGGGAGGGGAAGGCTGTCAGCTTGCTTTCCTCAGATCTGCTGTCTGAAATGGTCAGGGGGTGTTCCTCCTGCATGTGCTCGTGACAAGCTGAACATACAGATCCAAAGTAAGTCAGAATGCACCCTATGGCTGTAGCACCTGCTGCCTTGGTTAGCTGTGTGTAATGCAGGTGGTGGGTGTGTCTTGGGCTGGTATTTTCTAATCCTCCAGTGGTGAAGAGAAGCTTGCCTGAATGCTTTGGTATCAGTAGGAGCTGATTATGCATCGGAAAACTAGACCGCAGACAGGGAGTGGGGGAGGATGTTCGTGTTGCGTACCCACAGCTCCATGTTTGGCATCCATTCCACAAAAAGTAGTGGGATTTTTAAGAAGTATGTTGACAGATTACTATTGCAACAGCTAGTGAGCCAAACTGCTAGGAACAGCAAGCTGTGTGTGCGGGCTTCACCATGTGTAGTAACTTGAATCCTTTCAGGTGGTGAAATGATACTTCTGTCTTAATCCTCAGTAAAATGGAGAGGTAGATGCCCTGTCCTGGAGCAGGGACACCTTGGGCTGTATTACATCTTTAAAGGTCCACTGCAACCCAAACAACACAGTTCTATGAAAGGGCAATTCTTGTAAGTAGGGGTTATTTAAATACACTTTAGCTCCTAAGTGCTCTTCTCAGCCTACTGAGTTAGCTTTGGTGGTTGAGTTGAGCTGATACTAAATGTTTAGTTGTCAATACAGATAATATCCACTTTATTTCAGGATTTTAACATGTTCTGTTCTTCCACATCATCTTAAATCTCATGTAGCTGTGTTCCCCAGAGTAAAAACAAAGCAGTAATTTGGTTTTCCCACTCACTGCTCTCTGCCTGTTCTCTCCTGCTTGCCATCAGTTCCTTGGTGCCGTCATTGGATTATGAACGTGCTGGCATCCACAGCTCCAGAGCATGGTAACATCTCAAAGGCCATCATCCAGGATGGAAAGTTAGTCTTCAAGCTGCAGAACTGCCCTCCAGATGGCTGGGGTTGGTTTGTGAGGGGGTTTTTTATTGTTTTTTACTTGGTAGCAGTTTGTTCCTTGCGTTAGGTGCTGTTAAAGCTTGGGCAGAAAAGGACTCTAAATACCAATGTAGATGGGAGAAGTACAGCGAGGAGATCATGTCCTGCAGTGCTGCCCTTAAGGAAAACATTCTCGAAGGCGGGGGGAAAAAGAGAGACTATTGTTTTGTTATATAAGCTGTATGGTTCGAATTGTATCACTGTTGCTTATGGAACACAGATCTGCTTCACAAAAAGTGCTATCTGAAGAGGATACCTCTGATAGCAGAGGGCAAAGCTGAATGTGAAATGCAGGTGGTGATGTCTGTACTGCAGTTCTGGAAGCAGGAAGGGGAAGGTGCTGCTTTGAGGTGACAGGGGAAATGAAGGGATAGAAATGTAGGGTTTATTTTTTTGAACATCCCTTGGCCGCTTAATACTTCACGCTGAATACATTCATATTTAAAATGTCTGATGCAGCACGTGCAGTTCAACTCTCTGCACAATGAGTTTTCAGTTTTTCCAGTTGATGTGTGGTCTGTTGGGAAAACACACCCCTTAGAAGGACTGAAGCTTCCCCAGAGCAGCTCATTGCTTACCCAGTGCCTAGCATTTGCTCTGCAAATGAAGAAAGCTCTGCACCCTGTACACATCTATATAAAGAGTATGTATGTATGTATATAGAGATGTTAAAGGATACTGAACTCATGAATGTAAATAATTGTTTTCTTTTGTGTGTTTTTTCTTTGTGACCTTCCCTAGCTGTATTCCTCTTTTAATCAACTTTCCAACCCGGCAGTTTATGTGTGCTCTGAAATACATACAGTCTATCAGGAGCTTCCACGGGCTGTCTGCCTACATTGCAGGTGTTCTCTGGCGTCACGGGAGCTGTGCCTTTCCCCTTTTCCTCATGCTGGGATGTGTCTGTGCAGTGGTTTGCAGAGTCTGTTGACTGGAGGAGAGCCATCCAGCTGCAACGAGCAACAAAATACTTCCAGTACCTTCTGTGGTCAGTATGAGGTTAACAGTAAGAGTGGAGAAAAAAGCTTTGTCGTGTACTGGCAGCAGTAGCGTACGGTTCTGTGTCAGAATCTCATGGTAAAGACTGACAGTTGGTAGAAGTAATAAAGTGGTGCAACCACAGAACACGGAGTGCAGATGAGCCATGGGAAACCTCCAGGGCTGACGCTCCTGACAGCCAAGCGCGGCGTCGGTCCGGTTTGCTGCTCAGGGTGTGAGCCCTGCTGAGAGACACAGCTTCTTTGGGCAGAAAAACAAAGGAAGGGAGTAAAACACTGAAATGTCAGTGTCAGCCATAATGGCAGCAGCTGAGTGCAAATTACCACTGAAATCTGATGCTAAATTGACAGATAAGGTAAAACCCAGTGGGAACGTGGTCGGATTTGCTTCTATTTCTTAATTAGACCAAAATCATGTTTGAGTGGGGTGGGGTTTGAGGCCATAACATTTGAGAAGGTCGTGGTGGGAGCGTGCACTGAAAGCAGTGTGTCTGGAGCACTGTCTGGAGCACGGGGGCAGTTGGCTTAACCCTTACACAAATACATGTAGGTTTAAAGGATGCACCTTGAAAAAAGTCCTGCGGTGCTGCAGGACTTGAACCAACACGTTGCATTTTACCCTCTGAGATCCAGCGTTGGCCGGAGCTTCTGAACATCATCGTTCTTAGGGCATAACTCCTCAGGGCGTCTGCGGAGGAGCAGTTCTCCTACGTTCAATTGGCACTGTTAAGGATGAAGAGGCGCTTCTGCTGACATTTCTCTATGCCACTCCACACCTTTAAAAGTCCAATGTGACAAAATGCAAAGGTGCGTAAAGTTCAAGATAATTGTGTATGGGTTTTTGTATTGCTTATCCTAAAGTCAGACATATGCCAACCTCAAAGCCTTCGCCCTGCAGTGCAGTACTGTGCGGACTGTTCTCCACTGAGCAGGCAGTACCTGAGTGTGCCAACCATTCTCACACAGAGCAGCAGAACTTTGAGTGCTCAGCAATAAGGCAACGGTTAGAAAGGCTTACATTCATGTGAATGAACCGTAGAACGTGACGAATTCTGTACTGAGGTTTGCTTTGCTTGTTTGTTAGTTTACTGTTGGTAAAAGATGTGAAATAAATGGAGCTGACTGTCACTTTGGGATTTCTGCCCTCTAATCTTCTGTCGCAGAACTTTATCCACGTGGGCTGTTGATGGTGGAATGCCTTTCAGCAATACTTCTGCATACGTTAAACGTATTAATTGTTGGTCAATCTTAGGATCCTTCAGATGAGTAGAAGTGTTGCGATAAGCCAAACATCCTTAAATGATAAAGAGCATTTATGGGTTAATTACACTGCTTCTCTCACTAGTAGAGGTAGAGAGCTTCACTGCAGTCTTTGAATGCTAACTGCAGTAACCTTAAAAAACAGGAGGAGAGTTTACAAAGGCTGTATCAAGATCAGAAAGTATCACCTTCTTTATATTCTGTGCACAGCACAGAATTATCTTTCCTGTGTCCAAAGAGGTGGTTTGGGATAAAGAGGCTCATCTAAACCTATTTTTGTTTATCATTTTATTTATTCTTTTTCTAGGGAACTGGAAAAGTGATGATGCCAGGCTGTCAGCAAGAAAGATGTCCAAACCTCAGATTGTAACTCTTCATGTTCAGAAACTGGTAGACTTGAGTGTGTAAGTAAGGGAGAAATGTCCTATGAGTGTTTTTGTGGTTTTCTCAAAATATGTTTAATTACACCTTATAAGGCCAGATTGCTGGTGAGCTGAGGGCATCTACCCTAGGAAACCCAGGTGTGGTGCATCTGTTCCTTCATTGAGGTCCTGTTACACATTTATAAGCTGAGAGAATTGAATGTGCCTGCTAAATTTACAATGAACTGTGGGGCAAGAAGCATAGATCTATATAGAAGCTTAGCCATGTCTATATATCAGATTAACCAGAGTGTCTAAGTTATAAAGCAAGGTGCAAGTGATTTAATTAACCCCTGGGAAAGGAAGTCCTGGCCTCCCCTCTAGGCAGCGGCAGCAGGATGGTGGACAAGACTTCAGGGCCTCCACGCTGGACTGCTGCCTCAGCCACGCTGTGCTGGATCCCTGTCTGGTCTCTCAGCCTCTGCCTGCACTACTTAAGTTACAGGTGACACTGTCTCCTGTGATGAGGGTTCCAGAGTGCCCTGCAACCTCTTCCCTGCTTTTGTATGGGGGGAAGAAGGGTTCTGCAGGCATTACCAGGCAGCATTACAGGGCTCTGCATTCTGCATTGAGCAGTGACCCGAGGCAGGAGCACAGGGGGTGTCACACATCCTGCCAAAAGCTGTGCCTGAGGTTTGCTGAGGGCCACACAACCAGATGGGAGGCTGCAGCCCATCTCTTACTATGTGCTGCTCAGGCCACGCTCTGAGAACCTGCAGCAGTGCTTCAGCCATTTACCTCTGCTTTTCTTCCTTCTCCTTTCTGTCTCCTCTCCCCACAGTCGTTGTGAAGTTCCACATTCCTTTCCTCACAGTCATTTCCATTTTCCAGCCCTGGGCTTTGCTTCCACTCTCTCCTCCACTTCCTTTGCTCCAGTGACCAATAACAAAATAATTAGGGATACTCTCTTCAGGCTTTAAGGTCAATATTGTAACAAGGCTATGAGAACAGAAGAGTTTGTGCCTCCCAATTGTTTCAGGAGTCTGGTGATACTCATTTTCTACTTGGAAGGCATTCTATCAGGTCACAAAAGCCAAAAGCTTAACCCCAGTGCATCCTTCCAGAGAGTGACACGATTCCATGCAGGCTGCAGGGACCATTTGCTGCTCACCTTCCCATCAGCGCACGTGGGCGTTGGACACCGGCGGTGTGTGGGAAGCATGTTAGGTGAGGCAGCACGCAGCTTCGCCGTGGATTCCTCCACTCCCGGACACAAAGCAGGTTCAGGAGATTTTGCAGACAGCACTGGGATGAAAGCATGGCTCCAAGCCTGTCTGCCCCAGCCAAAGGGCGGGGTGATCCCGCCTGGGCCCGCAGCCGCACAGAGGCAGAGCAGCGCAGCCGGCTGGGTGCGCCCCGGGCTGCCCGCCTTGGCACGGCCTTCAAGGATCAGCAGTGGGAGGGAAGCAGGAGCCCAGCCCGCAGGGCACAGCAGCGAGGTCCTGGCAGGCAAACCGAAGGCATCGGGCAGGGCAAAGCACTCGCCCATCTGGAAAGGCGATGCAGGCACTGTGGGACCCATCCCTGTGGGTGGCAGCAGGACGCTGCGTGGCAGAGCTGCAGGGCGGTCCTGTTGGCTGCGCCTCTGTAGCTTTACTTGCCTGTTTGTAACCAGCAAAATGATTTGCTTTCTGTTCTTATTTTTCTTTGCTGGCTTTCACTGGTATCTGGTCGGTTTTGATATTGATGCCTGGTCCTTTTTCTCCTGGCAAACGGCAAAGAGGGAAACTCTCATTACAGAGATTCCAAGCCTGTGCTTTTGTGGCTGAGGGCTTGGAAACTTCTTGCTGCCAATCTGTGGTCCTCCAGGGAGAGCTCCATCCAGAGCAGGAGAGAGCAGGCTCGCTTCTCACACCGTCTCCAAGGTAAAACCAGAGAACCATTAAGGCCGCCTTCTCTTAAACGTTTCCAGTCCCTTCTGACACCTTTACAGGTGCTATTTTTTTCCTCCTTCCTGTGCGTGCCCTTTCCAAAGCAGAGCATCCCCCTCAAAGATGGAACGAGCCTGGAAGCGGCTCCCCGGCCCACAGGGCAGCACCCGTGCGGCGATGCTGAGCAGCTGTCTGCCTGGCAGGGCTGCTCCTCTTGGCAGCCAGACAAAGGACGCAGGAGTAGGAGGAAAACAAGGCTGGGAGGGAAAGTCGCTCCAGATAATACAGCATCTGGCCTGGGAGGAACCATCTGAAAGTGGGGAGCAGGGCAAGGCGGGAAAAGTTTGTCTGAGAGAATTTATGGAGTCTGTCTGGAATGGGGAATGAGTGTCCAAACTTGCATCCAAAATCATAGCAAGCCTGTCTGCTGATGTAGGCCAGGTGTTGGAAGAGGATTTCCTGGGGCCTGGCTTGCTGCTGCTGCGGTGGCATTCTTGGCTCCATTGCATTGCAGCCTGCTTCGCAGAGGGTCTCAGAGGGCTGCTTCCCACTGGGGGAGCAGTATGGACCCTGCAGGGGTATTTATTTGGAGGTGTGAGGAGAAAAGGTATCAGGGTAGAACTGGGGAATCTGGATTTCTGCTGAGGACTGAGTATTCCTTGTGTGTTTTCATGAGGATGGAGCAGCAAGCAGCTAACATCAGCCAGAAAGCAGATTACAGCAGAGGGACATAGCAATGGCTGTCAGCTTTCTCTCATCTCAAATCGAGCAGGAAGGAAGCCTTGTACCATTAGGAGGATGCAGTTGTAGGGAACAGAGACAGCAGTGTGAGGAGCTGTAGCAAGCTGATAAGGGAGTAACAAAGGAGCCAAAAACAATAAGGTGCACAATTTGCCCACAAATTGCCAGTGTCCCAGGCGGCCTCAGGAGCAGCCCCAGGAGCAGGGCCTTCCTGCTCCTGATGTTCTGTGCCAGGAGGTGGTGACTCATTGTCATCCTTTAAGAAAGGTGCTTGGCTCTGGAAGGTGTGTTTTAAAATAGCATTTGCTAGAGCTAACACTACAAAGAAAGAGAAAATAGTATAGATTGTCTTACATCCCTTCGGATGCAGGAAACCTGGATCGAGTGGCCCTCTGATTGGCGTGCAGCATGCCAGGCAGACCTGTCTGTGGAAAAAGCCTATTTACTAGACTTTATTGAAAGACTTTTATTGAAAGAAAACAACTCTGGTCATCATTTCAGCTGTCAAACAGAAAGGATGTTCACATGAGAACTTTTAGATAAAGGTAAGGCCATGTGGGTGGTGTAATCACTGGTATGAAGTGGGACTTGCCTGCGTGTTCCTCTGCTGTGAGCTGGTCAGGGTCATCCTGCAGGCACAGAAATGCACAGCACAACACAGGCCTGAAGCCCAAGCTGTATGTGCAGCACAGTGCAGCACAGCACAGGCCTGGGCTTCCTCGGGTTAACTGTGGTGCTGAGCCCCTGCAGGTGCTGGGATGTATCCTCCAAAATAAGCAGCACTGCAGGAAGCTGCTTTGCATGTCTTCACCCAAAAACTGGGTAAATCCTGCTGCAGTTACTGCATATTCCCAGCCTGCAGCCCAACTGATTTGGATGGAGTCTGGGCAAGTGCATCAACCACTTGTGCTCTTCTCAAGGAGGTTAAATCCACCCGCATTGAAGAATTCAGAAGCTATGTTTTCAACCTGGACAGGTTGAAACTTCAAACTTTTCACTTTGTTCTGAATTTTCAACAGAGTTTTAGCACAAAAGAGCAATTTGGAGACTTGAAGATTAAATTAGAGCTCAGAAACTTGTGAAATTAATGCACAAATGTAATATTTGCCAAAGCCATGTCAGGAAAAAAAAAAAAAAAAAAAAAGAAAGAAACAGGGTCTCTCTGTGCCATCTTTTATTCTTCTCATTGTTATCTTAGTCCAAGAAGAAACAAGACTAGTTTACAGCCCATCTGCAGGTCTCTGAGCATGTGCAGTGCAGTGCTGCAGGTGCTGATGATTATTTAGGTCTATTTCCAGATGCAAGGGGACAAATGAGATTGTCTTAAAGCAGAGGCCAAGGCTCTGCCACAGAGGCACCCTGACAATCCGCCCTGCCTTCCAACATCACACTTTGTATGCACATTCCCTACACCCTCCTCGCCAGAAGGGTACGGCATCCAACCCTGCAGAGCTTCTGGAAGGGAAAACCTCCTCGATGTCAGCCAGAATTTGGCTGAGCAGGAGCTGGAAGGCTCACTGCGGAAACCCTGTCTGCTGAGTACTCCCAGTGGCTTGGGAGGAGCAGAGGTAAGAAAGTCAAACCAGGAGAGGGAACAGAGAGAATACAAAGAGAAAAAGGAGGAGGGGACAGGGTGAAAGCTGCAGATCTTAACACTGAGGATAAGGTAGCTGTACCTGGAAAAAATAGGAGCTTTTGTGGCAGTGAGCACAACTTGCAGATGACTGCAGACAGGCACCTCTTTCTGTCCATCTTCCTTTGCTGAAAAACATAAGAACATTTATTTTTAAATTACCTCTCAGCGTGAAGAAGGCTTGAAAATGTCATGTGTGATAAAACGGCTCTGCTGTATTTCTCTCTTTGGGACTTGGCCACTTGGTGATTAAGAGTTGCTTTTACTGTCAGTAAACGAGGCTGTGCCATCAGTCTGCTGAACACAGACCTGTAGCTTGCTGTAAGCAGCCTGGTGCATGCACACTGCTGGAACAGTATCTGCTACACACAATGCAGGGGATGCATGTGCGGAACACAGCTCTCAGCAGTGCAAGCCATGTTGTCATGCAAAGGAAGTTTTAAACTGCTTGCAGCCCCACTAAGGCAGCTCAGATCTGTGGTCACCTTGCTAAACTGCCAGCCTGGGGCACAAGCACAGCAGTGGTTTTATTCTTGTGGCCACAGCTAGTTCAAAATAACTTCAGTAAATCCACAGACCACATGGCAGATAGGAAAAACTCATTCATACTTCCCGTCTAAGCCAATGTCAGCGATATCTGCAGGAATCAAGAGACAGCTAGTGAGGTCAGTCAAAGCTTGCATGGCTTCAGAGACCAAGCAGTAAGGTTGTCATTTACCAGGGTCTTGTGTCTCGTGTTTCAGGATGGATTAGGAAAAATTTATTCTCAGAAAGAGTGGTAATGCATTGGCACAGGCTGCCCTGGGAGGTGGTGGGATCACTGCCCTTGGAGAGGTGTTCAGGACCCATGGGGATGTGACACTGAGGGGACACGGTTGGTGGGCATGGGGTGGTGGGCTGGGTCACTTGGTAACCTTTTCCAACCTTAATGATTCTACAATACTGCAACTACTGCCTGTGCCTAAAGGATGGCACAGCAGGCACAAAATGCAGAGACTGTGCAGTACTGCAGTATTCCTGGATTCCCACTCAAAGGAAAAATAATCTGGCCCTAAAAGCTATGACCATCTCAAGTCATGTTACAGTTTGCTCCAAAGCTACCACTATCCTTATACTGAAGGAAGGATAACTCTACAGGATTGTTTCCTTATTCTACCTCAACCCTGTCCTGGAATATCATATAATTCTAAGCTGTCATTACAAAACCAAGCGAAACACAGGGGAACTTGTTCTTCACGGTGATGCAAAGCTGTGAAAAACACTGCAAGCTCAGAACACTCCCATTCGCACTCACTTGGTGCGACTGTAAACAACTGCACAGCAATGGAAAATCCCAGTGCGGCACTCTCACCTCTCCTGCAGGACTTCCTTGCCCTTCCAGCAGAAAGGCAATGAGTTATAAACCTGGCAGTGAAATTCGAGGGGTGTGGAATTCCAAACGACACCGCGCTGGGTCTACACAATCTTTCAGGACTCTAATGAGAATTACACAGTTAAAGCCTCATGCACCGGTGTGAAAATACTGTCACTGAGCACATAATTGTGTGCCTGAGGCTCTCAGGTCCCTTCAGTAAGAGAAAAGCACGGATCCGTTGTTGCAAGAGCCTCCCGTGCCACTCTGGGCTCCACCACAATAGCTGCAGTCATGCATTTGGACTGGAGATAAAATACAACACCGTGACAAATTTGTGTACTTTATCTGGTACCAGCCCTAATTTTCAGATGCCGTTTTCATGCAGTGTGCAGTTGTTAGGGAGCGCTCAGCAGCTGGCTCGCCTCTGCTCTGCCTCCATTCCCTGTGCTGAGAACCCCCCCAGTGCCCACTGCCCACCCCCTGCAGCGGATGCTCACTGCCTCCCTTCTCACAGCACTCCACCACCAGAGATGCTACAGGCCCTAGCCTGCGTCACCTCAAAGGAATTCACCCCTGACTTCCAAGGAGCAGGATTGGGCTCCCTGCCCTCGCCGTCACTGGCACTAAAAGCAGCAGATAGCATTGGGCAGACATTGCCTTGTGCAATAAAACTGCTGCCTCCCTCACCGGTCCTGGAGTGTTTCTGGTAAGGCAGACGTGGGCTCTCGGGGCTCTCCATGGGGTCCCTCCATGGGGTCTTTCCTTGGTGTCACTCCATGGGGTCACTCTGTGGGGGCTCTCCATGAGGACCTCCATGGGGTCTCTCTGTGGGGCCATTCCTTGGGGCTCTCTCCTCAGGATTTCCCTGTGGGGTCTCTCCATGGGGCTCTCCTGGGGCCAGGATCCCCCTGCGGGGTCTCTCCATGGGGCTTTCTCCTCAGGATCCCCCTGTGGGGTCTTTCCATGGGATGTCCCTAGGGGATCTCTCCATGAGGGTCTCAGGTGGAGCTGCACACCCCTGGGAGGGGCTATCCAGGTCCTGAGCAGCTGTGTTAGTATAAATTAATCAACTAAGGGACCACAGGGGATGGAGGAGATGAGTTCTGAGTGGTAGATGCAGGCTAAAATGCTTTATTACCCAAAACATTTTTTTTTTTGGTGGGGGGAGGGAAGGATATATATTTGTTGGGGAAGCTGTATAGCCGCTTGCAAACAGAAAACGAGCTAATGATCAGCAGGATCCGTATTTATTTGTTAATCCCTCAGCAGCTGCAACGTACCTTAACCTTCCCCCTCCAGGCGGGCAGGGAGAGCGCTTCAAAAGGCAGGAAAAAAAAAGCACATAACGGGAAGGAGGCTGAAAAGGCTGATTTTTTTCTCCTTGGCGGCACCAGCGGTGGTGTTGGGGTGCGGTGGGGGTGGTGTTTTATCGTAAAATTATCAACAGGTATTTTCCACAGAGAGCGGCGGGGCCGCCCGGAGGTTCGCCTCAGCCTTTCTCCTCAGGCGCTCCCTCAGGAGGGGCTCCCGCCCGCCGCCCCCCCCCGCCGCCCGGGCGCGGGCAGGGGCCGATTCGGAGCAGAAGTTGCGCCCAAACTTTGCGAAGTTGAGCGAAACGCTCCCCCCGCCGCCGCCCAGCTCCCCCCGCCCCTCCCCGCCCGCTCCTCCGGCGGCGGCGGCCCTGAGGGGCGCTCCATTGTCTGCCGAGGGGATGGCGGCCGTGCCCCCCTCCGCCGCGCCCCCCTCCGCGCCCCCTCAGCGCCGAGGTGCGCGGGGCGCCGGGCGGGCGGCCGCCTTCTCTCCGCCAAAGTTTCGGGATCGGCGTCTCCTCATGATGTATGGATGATATATTGCATTGTGGGTGTCAATATAACTGACGGCCATATTTGCCGGTGCCGCTCCTGCTGTAAACAACCCAAAGTGTCTGGGAGACGCGGAGACGCTTCGCTGAATTCCATCAGGACGCCTCTCCTCCTCCCGCTGGCCATGTCGCTGGGAATGTCGTACAAACCCAACTTGAACGCCCACATCCCCGGGACTCCCCTCGCCCCGGGTAAGTGCGCGGCGGGAACTGGGCACAAGTTTGGGAGGCGGGCGGCGGGGCCGCGCGGCACCTGGGGCAGCGCCGGGCTGCGCTCCTGCCCGCTCCGCGATGGCGGGGCAGCGCCTCC
>PPHD01002659.1:8916-34761 GCA_002909625.1 Bambusicola thoracicus
AAAAAAAAAAAAAAAAAAAAAAAAAAAAACTCAGTTACTTATAACCCTCCCTTATATCTCCTGCTATACTTCTGCTTCCAGTTGTAATTCCTAATTTGCAGACTACTGCTGTAGGCAGTCCTGCAATACAAATAATGAGAAATGCAGAGCAGTACAAAGTGCTCAGGCAAGTAGGTGAAATAATTTATATGCTTAGGAGTGCTGCAGACTGTGAGGCCATATGTAGTGTGTAGACAGAGGGCATATATCTAAGGTACAGCAGAAGATACAAGCCCTTTCTCTCTCACCTCATCAGACCATAGCTGAGGAAGATGCAATACGTTGTGGGGATCCAGGTAATCCTAAGTGTTCAGTAGCAACATACTTGCAGCATCAAGAGCTTGCCAAAGGGGAGGCACATTAGGCCCTGCTGACAGAGGAGGTGCTGCATATGGTAAGATATGGGCACACAGAATTTGTGCTGGGTCCAGCCTTGTTCAATATCTTCATCAATGACCTTGATGAGGGGATAGTGTCTACCCTCAGCAAGTTTTAAGATTACTGATGCTGGGAAGTTTGAATCTGGGAGGAATGGTTGACACACCAGGAGGCTGCGCTGCCATTCGACAGAACCTGGACAGACAGGAAAGCTGGGCAGAGAGGAACCAGATGAGGTTTAACAAAAGCAAGTGCAGAGTCTTGCACCTGGGAAGGAATAACCGCCTGCACCAGTACAGTTTGGAGGATGATCTGCTGGAGAGGGGCTCTGCAGAGAGGGACCTGTGCATCCTGGTAGACAATGGGTTAGCCATGATCCAGCAGTGTGCCCTGGTGGCCAATAGGGCCAATGGCATCCTGGGGTGCTTTAAAAAGAGTGTGGAAAGCAGGTCAAGTGAGGTGATCCTCCCCCTCTACTCTGCCCTGATCAGGCCTCACCTAGACTACTGTATCCAGTTCTGGGCTCCCTGGTATAAAAAAGACAGCGATCTCCTGGAAAGAGTCCAGAAGAGGGCCACAAAGATGATAAAGGGCCTGGAGCATCTCCCTTATGAGGAAAGGGTGAGCGACCTGGGTCTGTTCAGCCTTGAGAAAAGAAGACTCAGAGGGGATCTGATCAACATCTATAAATATCTAAGGTGCAGGAGGCAAAGAGACGAGGGCAGACTCTTTTCAGTGGTGCACAACGACAGGACAAGGGGAAACGGCCACAAACTGAGCAACTGAAGGAACTGGGGCTGTTTAGTCCAGGGAAAAGGAGGTTGAGGGGAGACCTTATTTCTCTCTTCCAATATCTGAAAAGTGTTTATAGTGAGAGCAAGGTTGGTCTCTTCTCACTGGAGACAGGTGACAGAATGAGAAGAAATGGCATTAAGTTGCGCCAGGGGAAATTTAGGTTGGATATTAGGAGAAATCTGTACAGACAGGGTTGTTAAACACTGGAATAGGCTCCCCAGGGAGGTAGTTGAGTCACCATCCCTGAATGTGTTTAAAAACCATTTGGATGTGGTGCTCAGGGACATGATTTAGCGGAGGGTTGTTAGAGTTAGGGTAGTATGGTTAGGTTGTGGTTGGCCTCGATGATCAAGGTCTTTTCCAACCTGAGCAATTCTATGATTCTATGAAGCATAGGAAGTCCCTCACAGTAAGGTTGACAGAGCACTGGAACAGGTTGCTTAGTGAGGTTATGGAGTCTCTGGATATGGTCAAGACCCTCCTGAATGCCTACCTGTGCAACCTGATCTAGGAAGCCTGATTTGGCTGGGGGGTTGAACTAGATGAACTTTAGAGGACCCTTCCAGCCCCTACGATTCTGTGATTTTGTGATTCTGTGAACTAGAAACAGTTCAGCAATGTGCTCCAGGCATAGACAGTCTTCTGGGCTATGTCCAATTAATCACTGCAAGAGATCTTTCAGCTACCCTAAGCCTCATTTACCCTACATCAGGATAACGTATGCTAACTTCTTCTCAATGGATTTCATTTCAGTTTCTGGGGATGGAAACCAGGGTATCCCAGACAGAAAGAGGTCAAGACATGCTTTAGTGTTGTTCCATTTTGAATGATCAAGAAACCGAGACTTTTGCTCTTTTAAATCTTATAAACACAAGCAAATATGTAAGAGTCATGACCTATAGTCAATTTTTAACAGGAAAAAATGTAATCTACAGTGCGAGTGAGTCCATACATCCATCCTCATCACTCTACCCAACGTCACTATACCAGTAGCATTTTGTAGGAGTAAAGGCTAAGTTAGTTAAGGGCTATTTCTGGAGACCCACAGAAGTGCAGTGGCATAGCAGGCAGGAGTCAGCCCCAGAAGGCATGAGTGTGCCTAAGCCTGTCCTTCCTGACAGCCAGTCCTTGCAGACAACTCTTGCAGGAATATGTCCTTGTGTATCTTCAGTTAACTGCATAAGGGCAAACAACTAATTAGACTGTCCTTGAAGATATAATTAAAGGCTTAAATCTCTGTTTAAATTCTATTATCACAGAATTGTTTGAGTTGGAAGGGACCCTTATAGGTCATCTAGTCCAACTCCCCTACAATGAACAGGGACACCACAGCTAGATCAGGTTGTCCAGAGCACTGTTCAGCCCTGACCTCAAGTGTCTCCAATGACGGGGTATCCACCACTACTCTGGGCAACCTGTTCCAGTGCCTCACTACCCTTATTGTACAGAAAACTTCTTACGTCCACTATAAATCTCCTCTTCTAGTTTGAAACCATTTCCCCTTGTCCTATAACAACAGAATCTGCAACAGAGTTTGATCCCTTCTTTCTTACAGCCCCTCCCTTAGATACTAAAAGATCTCTGTCTGGTCTTCCCAGAGCCTTTTATCATCAGGGAGTAAATTCAGAGCAGCACCACTTTAGAAGGTGGATTTAAACTCCCATAAACTGAGAATAAGTAAAATTATGGGCAAGCCTCCGAACACCAAGGAGGCTTCCCACTGTTGGGTAAAGTTATGTAAAATGAAGGCACTGAGGCAAGGATTTTGAAATGAAAGGGTCTGAAAAAAGTTGTTGCTCTCACAGAGATCAGAGAGGATTTTCACAAAATCTGACATGCAAACAGCCAGAAGTACAGCCTACTATATCAGGAAGAATGTTTAAAGCATCAGATAAGCTGGAATATATCTTCTTAAAGCTAATAAGTATTTTCACTGTTGTTATTTACACAGCAAAATGATGTGCTGATTTTGAAAAATCAGAAGTGGTTCTTTTTCTTTCACTTCTATCTTTAAAAATGTTAATCCAAACAATGAACAACCCTAGAAGTTAAACAGGCTGGTAGATATCAAGAAATTGAATGCTGTGGTTATTTTGACTCGTTGCACTCAAATAAAAAGATTTTATGTATTTCTCCAAAGGTGAAATTTATTTGTATGAGAATCTTACTTTTTTTCCCCCAAAACCTCTAAATTAAAATTCTTAACCGCATTGTCTCTTATTTTTTTTCTTACAATTAAATACAAGTAAGCGGTACCTAAACTATAACAGATGGGGAAAATTCTACTTTAAAAAAAAAATGAATAAATAAATAATGTTTGTATTGGATAGAACTATGAGATATCTCTGCCTGCCTGCTGCAGAAAGGAATGGTTAGGCAGCAGTTCTTTCAAAATCCTTAACAAAGATTTAATAATGCATTCTGTTATTATGCACTTAGTTGGCGGAACAGCACTTGAAAGAAAAAATGACAGAAGAATATGATGAAAAGAGGATATTTTAAAAATCCATAATTTTACATAACTTTTAACAGTATATTTAACAATAATTATGATAATTACTGGTTCTGATTTAGATTAGTATGAGAGAATACATAAATATTAAAAAGTGATATTCTTGTTTGGGAAAATACACATGCCTGAATCAGAGTGAGACATAGACAGAAGGACAAGAAAATAATTTTCTCTTCTTTTCAAGATCAATATCCAGGGAAAAAAAAAATATGGAAATCACCAAGAAGGGAAGCTACCTTTAAATTCTTTCCTTTCTTAGCAGGTGGCAATTACATTGTATGATTGTTTTCATTTGGGTACTATGCTGCTTAATCATCCATTTCTTCATGTTTCGATCTCCACATCTCAGCACTGCTGTATGAAAAATTGTTTTTATGGTGCTGTTCCAAATGGTCTCATTAGATAATTTGGCCTTACTGAAAAGAAAAAAACACTGAAAACAAACAATAATTTTAAGAGATAGCACTTTATTTTTGCAAGTCAGAAGGAGAAGTTAAACCTCAGATTAAAGTCTTGTATTACCCAAGAATCCTTACAATAAAAACTTTTTTCAAGACTTCTGGAGGTACACCTACAGCAACTGAGTAAATTAAGCTGGCTTAACACGTGAATGCCATCAAATGTATCTTCTTTCTCAACCTCTAAAAGCAGGCCAGTATAAACAGCAAAATACCTAACTGTATTTTTATTCCATTAGATCTTAGGAAACTTAGGAAACATATATCATAGGATATTTTAGGAATCATCTTGGTACTACAGAGATTATATGCTGTAGTCTGAAACATACTGGACAGGCAATTTCACATGCTGGCAGTCTGCACAGAGCTGCTGGGATAATTCTGTGAACGTTTATTAAATATTTCTTGTCTTTAAAAGGATGCATAACGTATCAGGAGAAAGCTTATGGATATTTGTTTTATTTCTTTTGCTCTGCAAGTAGGGGATGTATGGGGATTGCTAGGTCACAGCCTGAACCATTGATTGAGTACCAAGTGAGAAGGTGCGGCTAACCCAGGGCACACAGGTGCAAGCAATGAACCCAGGCAACTGGAAGGGGTGGGCCCTTCTCACTCTCATTTAATGGTTTACAGCCAAGGGAGCAAGATCTCTATTAGGAGACTATCCCTTTTGGAGACTTCACTGGCTCTCATAAAAGATAAGTCATTTGTTTCTGAGCTGTATGTTAACAAATACCTTTGCAAGCTTGTTTGTATCCTGGTAGAAGGTAATATCATTGTCTTTCTTTGCTTCACAGGGTGTATGTTGTTCTGTAAGAAGAATCCTTCTAACCTCATTTTTTAAAACAAATGATGTGTACAGTGGTATAGGAAAAACATATTTTGCTGCAACTGATAGAAGTGAGGTTGACACACTTCCATTCCCCACATCCAATCAGTGGTGAGATCCTTCGTATGCTCCTAGCAGGAACAGGTACATGCAGAAAATGTATATTCAGTACATGAGTACTTCTACATATAGCCAAGCGTTGAGACCTCAGACAGGTATGTGGTGGACTCGTGCAGATAATGATGAAAATATAGCCAGATAGACATGTTCCTGTGCCACTAGACCTTTTTATACCTTTATCTCTCTATTTTCTTACATTTTTTCCTCCCTAAGTCACTTGTTTCTATAACTTTTCATATTTTTTTTTCCCTCTCCTACAGCTTGTAATATACACCTTGAGGAACAGCCAAATTATATATAACCTACACTGTTGTAGCCTGGAGTCATCATAGAGGCAAGGAGAAGAAAGCAGCATTACAGCCACAAGGCTACATGAGTGGGACACAGCAGAATACCCTGGGCTTCTCAGTTCCAGCAGGACTCAGCTGAAACAGCAGATGAGCAGATGAATAACCAGTATCTGCAAGATGTCATTCTATTTCTTGCCTTTATTGGCTCTTTGCTAAGTTAGTATAGATCACACAATGATTCTATAACAAGTATTGTCTCTTCTGGGACTTAGAGTCAGACTGTTTAAAATGACAGATTAAGACGTTATTTATGCTTAGTGAAACTCTAGATAAACCAATGATTAGATGAAGTAACTCTTGATCCTCCTGTGATTTCTATAACTGATATTCAATACTTCAATGCAAGGACACCATTTGACACTGCAGATGAATTCTACTTAAAGTTCAAAATATTCTCTGAGTACAGGAAGTGAATCAACAGTTTGAAGTTCCCAAAGCTTTGCAAGCCATCTTCAAAGTAAATTCGGTTTGAAAACTTCTAGAGATGCATCCATTTCTCTGTTGGCTGATCACATGCCAGATGTTCACCTGGATGAAGAATGAACCCTTTTACCTGAAAAAGCCACGTGGTCTTTCTTCCTTTTCTTTTGCTTTCCCATGATCCATTTTTCCTTTCTCATTCTGCTCATTTTATTGATGTCTGGTACTCAGAATGAATTTGCCCTATTTTGCTCCTAGCTTCAAGCACACTGGAAACGTCCTTGCATTGGACAGTGTAAATCCTTCTGGAAGTATATATCCTTAACAGTATTACCTCAAAATTTCAATGAAAATCACTAAAGAGATATGAGTGACTATGATCTGAAACCATTTGTCAAAACAAAATCAGAGTGAGTTTTCAATCAAGTTTTTACAGATTTTCTTGCAAATAGTATTTAGCCACTGTGTAACAATTATTTCACTCTATGATGAAATGTCTCCAGCAGATTGCTCAAAGCTACCTCACATCTACACTTAATGAACATGTATGATGAACAAGGCAATCTACAGAGCCCTAGGATGAGTTCATGCTCATTGTGAGGTGTGGTCAGCAGTGTTGGGGCAATGTGCAGAATACCAAAGCTAAAGAGACTATCTCATTGTTCCTTGAAGTTCAAAGTTTTAGTCAATACGTCCCAGTGTTTTGCAAAATGACCATGTTTCTAAGCAGCACTGTGAGCATCCCAAAAGAAGCATAACTTTGCCTGAGCCTGCCGAGATGTCCACGTTCCATATACATCCTCAAAGTCAATGGGATTTCCCATTTTACCTAGATTCAAAGATATATCACTACAGTAATAATAATCCAAATAAAGCAAGGTGCTTGCTGGACCTTACTGTTGCTTAGTGATTTATGATATAGCACGTGAGAGCTTAAAGGTGAACCTTATTGTGAATCTCAGTGATTTAGTGTATAATACAGAGAAGCTTAGCATGTAATTCTGTTGTATATTTATATTGATTTGATGTACAGTATATAGAAACTAATGGCATAACTTCATTATGAGACGCTTCGTACTTACTTCCAGTATCATGCAGTTGGCTGTGTAACTTCATTGTGAAACAGTGATTTACTGGGGGCACTGAAGATTTCACTAAGCAGCTCTGTTGTGAGCCCCTAATGATGTGCTCATTTAGCATAGCTGGAGAACAAACTGGAGTTTAGGTAAAACTGCTGCTGCTGTATGGCGAAGAATTACCTGCAACCAATGAAATATTCATATATAAATATGTTTAAGAAGTCTACAGAGCACATCTATATTAGCCTCTAATCCAATGAAAAAGGTGCCATACAGAAAAGATCGCTTTCTTCAAGAGATCTAACACATGCATATGCAGTATATTAAGTTTGCCTAATATTTCCCAAGTTTCAAGAGCCTCAGACTTCTCCACTTTCTCACAGAAATTCTAGTATTGCTAACATACTTCATTATTCATGAAGTCATAGAATGATTTGCGTTGGAAGGGACTTTTAAAGGTCACCTAGTCCAACTTCTCTTCAGTAAAGAGGAACACCACAGCGAAATCAGGATGCCCAGAGCACCAGAACTCTGGGCAACCTGTTCCAGTGCCTCACTACCCTTATTGTACAGAAAACTTCTTACGTCCAATCTAAATCTCTCCTCTTTTAGTTTTAACCCATTTCCCTTTGCCCTGTATCAACAGACTCTGGTAAAGAGTATGTTCCATTCCTTCTTATTGCCCCCCTTCAGATACTGAAAGATTTCTATCAGGTCACCTCAGAATCTTCTCAAGAGAAAAGCCCCAGCTTTCTCAGCCTGTCCTTGTAGGAGAGGTGTTCCATCTCGTGCATCACTTTTGTGGCCCTCCTCTGGATGCATTCCAACTGCTCCATGTCTGTCTTTCTGCCTCAAAAGTCTCCAAGATTTTTAGGTAATACGCTGCCTTTCACCTAAGGTAGACTTGGGCCAAGAAGAATAGTATTCAAATGATTCTTTGTGGTAGACTGATTTTGGCCAGCAACAAATGCCCAATTCCTTGCACATCCTGTCCACCTCCATTAGGATGGAGGAGAGAAGTGGAAGGGCAAATATGAGTGGAGACTCACCACCATCTTCCACAGACAGATCAGTGGTCAGCCAGTCTACAAGCAATGTCTATTTTAGAGGGGAAAAAAAAACAACAACACTGCCTCACAGTTTTGATTGTTGTGCATTAAGTCATAGATAAGGAATATCTCTTTGGCCAGTTCATGTCAGTAGTCCTAGCCAAGTCCCACCTTTTTGGCCACCCCCATCCTACTCAGTGGGAAGTCAGAAGCAAATAAGGTCTTGATTCTCTGCAAGCACTATAGGCTGCAACCCTATAGCTTACCATTAAGAAAATGAACCCCATCCCTACTAGGTCCAGTATGTGGTTGAATGACATTTAAGAAAGCAGGTTTCAGTGAGGCTGTGCTTAGTACTACCTCTAACACTACTACAACATAAATTTTCAAATATTTTATAAATATATTGTATAAATATCTATACATATCTCAGTTTACCTTTGGAGATGTTTTATCTCTTGCCATCAAATAACCAGTGATTCTGTGAGAACTAACTTCCACACTGAGGTGCACAGCTGAATACCTAAAAATTGACAGAGTGAGCCTGCAACCAAAAGCTGTGAGTTCAACTTGATGTTCTACAGAAAGACTATATAAGCGTATGTGGAAGAGACACGTAACAGTGTTGTGTATTACCTGTGATCCTGTAAGTGGTAACAGGTTCCATCTCAGATATACTTTAGTTTTATAAGTCAAACAAAGAAAATAAGAAAAGAAAAACTAAGGACATAACATTTGCCAGGATGAAATATTATTACCAGTGCAGCATGAGATGGCAGAAAATGCTGTCATAGATGTTGTCATGATGAGAACCTAATGTCAACAAAGAAATCAAAAAGCACTCTTAAATTGCAGATGAAATTGAACAACAGGTGCTGCATACATTCAATCAAAAGAAAATTGCTCTGCAGTTGCAAACTCATCCACATGGCTTCTCTGTCAGCCATGGTTTTATTCACCTTCAACCAATTATTCCTCGTCCAGCAGCTGACATCCTGACTGTTGCCTTGTTGGGTTTTTCTCTGGTGGTAAATAAGAGCTTATGTAAATTGAGCACTCTCACCTACTCAGCCCTCTTCACTTCTTTCTCTCACTGTTCAAATATAACATAGATGTTTAGTGAAACTGCCTGCGTATAGTCCCTCTTCTCTTTACTTCCTTTATTGCCATATCCTAGGACCATATTTTTCTGTTTTCCAAACAGCATAATTTCAGACCAGTTAAATTAATGTTTTGCAACAACAATGCAGGTTCAATTTTTATTGAAAGGATAATTTTAAACATATTTGAGCTCTTACTAGGAAAGGAAAGGAAACAAATGAAGGTGTTGCAAAGAGAGTTGAGGGAAAGGGATTGTTAATGATTGAATCTTGCAACTTTGTTTAGAGATTAAATATGTGATAAATGTGAAGTGTGGAAGTTGACATGCAGAATGAATATTGACTAATACTGACTACTTATGCAGTCAGAATTATATATAAGAGTGCCTATCCCCAGCTAATATCTAGACTGTATTGCTAAATCTCAATAACTTAAATTCTGCATTTGGAGTCTGCAAACCTTTACTCAGTTCTGCTCAGGAACAAAAAGGCAGTTGGAATAGGTGTGTCTAGGATGCATTTATTATGAATTTATGATTCTCCCACAGCAGACAAGAAATAATGAGTTAGAATGGAAACAAATTAGTATAGGTAAAATGGCAATCCATATGTCGCAGGCGTTATCAAGGATTCGAGGTGTGACGCGATAGGACCTCGCGGGTCTACATCCATATGAGGAGGTAGACTCTCCTCGGCATTTTAATAAGGCAATACTATGAAAGACTTTTCAGTGGTGGCCTAGATTCAGTTACAAAGTGCTGCTGTTAAATGACAAATACTTTGGTTGCAGCACTGTTAATATATATGAAGATTATATGCATATGTACATACACACAAACGTGGACGTATCTCTTTAGATTAACTAAAGATTTCCATAATTTATTAGGAATTCAGACAATGTTTTGAGAAGTCTGAGAATGCATCCTTTACAGGAAAGTTCAACAGTAAAGTAAGCTTAACTAACCAAGTGGTAAAGAGATGCACTAGCTTTCAGCAACTGTGCTACGATTCTTTGAAATACCATACATACATATTCAAAATAAATAGGTGTATTTTCATGCAGCATTTTGCAGCACAGTATGAGAGTTTGAGATCCCAGAGGAAAGTTGCATGGTGCACTGGTGCCCTCTGGCTGGAGCCCGAAAGAAGAAAGGCTGAAGATTCACTTGTGTGGATGGTATCAGCAGTTTGAGGTACAGGAGATATGTTAATTACTAAATTAAATTTTGTTTTCGTATCTTACAAAGCCTGAAGCATATTTAAATGAATGCCAAATGCAAATTCATGGTACTGTATGGAGGAATCTGTAGATTTTGTGTAATTTTTCTGACACTATATCACAAAATAGATCAAGACGATTTGTAATTAGTGGTGTGAGATGTTTTCATTGTTCATTGCACAGCACAAAATTTATTTGAGCTTCATAGCATGGTCTTTCAACACATTTTTCACTTTGTTCCTATTGTTTAATTACATGGTATGTCTAACTGTAACCGTGAGTCAGTTTTTCTGACTGTGTAGCATGCATCTTCTGGTATATCTTGTTCCTCGTGTACACATTCTATTAATAGAATTCCTACCCTAAAAACGGTGTGATTTAGCTATTATTTCTATCTTCTAAGAAGATATTCTACATAACCAGTACTGGAATTTTCTCTGAATAACAGCAAAGACCATACTGGATTAAATGTTAAACCAATCTCCACCTTTGATATCTACTGAGTTCAGAATAATTATAAGGGACATATATCTACACAGATATTGTTTATTAACCTTCAGTTTCAAGTTGGACTGCATGAAGAAGGGTAGAGAAAACAAACCATTTTGTGTACTTGAGGAAAAGCAGACTTTGCATAACTCTCCTTGGCTGAATGTCAACTTCTCTTCAAAAACAGATGGAGGAACACCAATGAGGAAATGTTAAAATCTGAGACTTTATTGGCAGAATTCTACATAAGCCCAACTAAGTACTGCTTTGCCCCACACCTAAGCACCTAGTAAAGAGGTAGTGTGGTATGGGAATGGAGCTACAGCTATTCCACATTGTAGAGCCACATCAAGTAGACATAGTCAGCCAGACCTAAGGATGCTACTTATTTTGAACCAATTCCTGACCTGAGGGATGTGTGACTCAGTAAGGATAGGAAACAGGAAAGTCTATTGAGAAACATATGTGTGTCTGTTTGAGTTCTTAGTTGTAAGGTAATTAATTACTAATACACACACACAGTTTAAGTTTTCAGATGAAACTAGCTGAGGCTGGTGTTACAACCATATCCTGGTGAGTCAAAGATATGTGAAATGAATTGTTTTCACAGATGTATGTAAAAGATGCTGATAATGAGATGAAATAACCAAATAGAAGTATAATTGTGTGGTTTAGACCAAATATCTACTTCACTCCTGTAGGTAATGAATGAAAGTATGCAACTCAACTGTCTAATTTTCGTTGCCTATTTTACTCTGATTATATTAGACCATATACATAACTCTTTGGAAGCTAGAAGCAGATGATATCACTCTCATCTCTAGATTCAGAGATGGGCTTGTGTATCGCTGGACTACAAGCAAGCTTATTCCTATAATGCTTACACCCCTCAGGATGTATTATCTTGTTACATCATAAGTCACAAAAGTTTGGTGACCCTTATCAGAGCACTACCAGATTCTACAGATACCCATTAGTTAAAAGCATGTTGGTGACTCCACAGGTTTTCTAAATGTCAGTCCTATTGATTCACTATCCTGAACACTATGAAGTTTTTCAGAATGTCTATCCTACGTCTTTTTTGATATAACTCTGTTAGCTCCATCGTGACCCGCAACAGTCAGAAATAGTAGATTATATTCTTCTACTTATGAACATCTTGTACACACTTGAAAAGCATTATAATTCCTTATACCATATCCTCTTTCTAAGATAAACACAGCCTTTAATTCTTTTCTAGTAAACAGGTTACAGAATTATGACCATTTTCTTTGCTCCTCTATGGATTTTCTCCAATTAATCTATGTGTGTTTAAGTTGTGGCACATTATGATCAAATTGTGAGAATAATTTAATTGAGGAAAAGGATAAGTTTGCAAGCTAAACCCTTGTGTATTTTTCCCAATCTCCATTTGAAACTGATGAGCTGGTGAACTGGAATACAACCCAGAGTCCTTTCTGAAGAAACACATACCAATGCTCATATCTTTGTCTCAGTGTAGTATCTTCCACTGAAATGTTATTGAAATTTTTCTTTTTCCTTAGTATTTCTCCAATTTTTTTAACTTTTTTCCATCTTTCTTTTCTATTTTATTCTTGTCCATTAACACCAATGAAAAAGAAAAATAATTTTTTGCAAATCCAATAAGCTTGTTCTCTATTTCACTAGCTAAGGAAAATGATGAACAGGATGGACTCCAAGACAGATCACTGTCACATCCTATTGTATACATTCATCAGTTTTGACAAGTAAATCTTCTACAATTGACCATCTTCCCTTTTAGATTTCTCTGTATTGTATACTTCATCTGCAATTCCACCAAAATTATGCACTGAATTCTCTTTGTGTTTGCCAATAGTTTCAGATTAGCTGTTATTTTTTTATAAAGAAACTATTATTTAAAAATATCACTGAATTTAAAATATCTCTCATCAAATTTATAATCTTTCTTATAATGTAAGGTGAGATAGAACTTTTTTTTCCACAGAAAGGATATCCAACCATTATAATGGCAAATACCTCATAGCACCTATATATATAATCTCTTTTCACTGAAAAGATTTAGTGAAATACCTTTGTGATACAAATTCTAAATATGTTATAAGGCACATGCAATATGGAGAATTCTTCCATAAATGTCTATAGACTCAAGCTGGTATTATAGAAGTGTTTTCTCTGTTTTCTGTTACAAAAAAAAATCATTCCACTATTTTGAGTGAATGTTCATTTAATGATTATTAATGGTATTTATTAAAAAGCATAGCTAGCCTCGCAAACATTTATTTAATTTATTTTTGACTTGCCAACGACCATAATGGCTTTATCACGCTGGTACTGTAAAAAGTTATCTTGTAATACTTCAACTATTTTAAAAGCTTAGGAGTTTAGAGCAATGTTCCTCGTAATTCTGCATGGCATGGGATGGAAGGCCTGGCACAAACCAATATGTAGAAATAGTAGTCATGACATTACACACTGTCAAAAGCAGTACCATTTTGTCAATGAATATATAAGTACATAGTCTGATTAAAGCTGAAAAAATTAAAAGATTCTTTATTAATAACAGAAATTTGTCATGCAAAGCCTTGCAGCACCTGACTATAGTATCCTGGGAAATGAGTACTGCCTTATGCAAAGCTAGAGGTTTTAAATGTCATCGTAATTTTTTTTCAATTTAAAGCACTGCACAAGTTTAAATTACCAAACTGTGGTGCTTGAGACATTGATATTGGACCAGCAAAATAGTGATTGATATTTCCAGACAATACTTCAAGTGATGAAATGTTAACAGCACATCAGTCAGTGGTAATTGATTTCAATTGAGCAGTAAAAAGTGGTCATCTTTTCTCCTTCCCTTTCTGAATCAAATGCATGAAAAATTGTTTAAGGATGCAGACAACTTCAAAATTTCATAACTGCTTATTTTGAAAGAAATATTCCTGATGTTTTCCCACAGAGTTGGAATTATTTTTGTTACACTGAAACATTATATTTTTAGGAAACTAGTCAATTTTCTATTTCAAATAGTGTTGTGACTGATTAAGGTATCTAAGTCACAAAATAACTGAAAGAACATCTCTCAGTTTTACATGGTATTTCTGGATCTCTCTGGGAAAGGCAAGATCATTTATGTTTTGTTTAATCTGCTTTATTTTATGGAAAAAATAATGTGAAAAATATATATAGATCAGAAATCAGATTTTGGAAACTCCCGTGTGGGAATGTGTTTCTATATCAGGATCAGCTTCTATATAAACTTTAAATTTGTTAAGATTATTACATCTACAGAAGTTTAAAACATGCCCATAGCCATTTCTGGTATAGCTTTGTTTAGCCAGTGTGTCTGCTGTTATGTAAAAATCTTATCACTTTAATACACAAGATACATGCAATGATGGTCATTAACACATCTTGCCAAGATGGAGAACAAGGAATAGCTATTAAACTGTGCAACTGTTTGGACTAAACAAGGAGAAAGATAAGAAAACATTATGAGCAAAGAAAGTATTTTTATGGTGTTTTCTGCCATGACCTTGTGAAGACTGAGAAACAACCAGAAATAGAAGACAGGAGTTGGTAAATAAATATGTTCATAGAGCCCCTGAAGAGCTTTTTGTGCAGCAAAACAGAAGCTCTTTTCCACTTCACTTTCTCTTTTCTTCTTTATACCAGCAGGCCTGTTCACTTAAAATGAAAACTAGTATTCTAAAAGCCTGTTAATACTTCTTCATGAATACCAGTTTTCCACTTTGCAGAACGTACAGACTATAAAATGAAATTGCCATTTACTATCCAAAGAAGAAAATGCAATAAATAAATAAAGCATTAAAACATTTTAAAATATATTTACTAATTTCAAGATATTTGCCTACACTATATGCATTTACACAGCATCAGTACAGAAGAGTGCTCCCTCTAAATAAAATACCCCAGGCATTTATTCCTTTCACTATCCATTTCTTCAGTTTCTAACTCATAATGTTTCATGGCAATGAAATAATTGATGAAAGTTTCACCTAATGCTTCCTTAATGCATGAATCTTTCTCAAGTGCCACAAGAGCATCTTCTAGCTTCAGAGGGACGGATGAAGGTTTCAGATCAGATATGTGGTCTTCTTCCTGAGACGTATCATCATACCTAAGTCCTCTCTTTACTCCATCTAGGCCTGCAGCAATAGTAGCAGCAAGTACCAAGTAGGGGTTTGCTGTGGCAGAACTTAATTTATTCTCTATGTGAGTGCCTTTTCCACCATGACACTTGACATTAAAGGCACAGCTGTTATCATTATATGCCCATTTTGCACTTACAGTCTCTTTCGATTCTTTGCTGTATTTGGAATAAGGCTTACGGCAGCTGGTGGTAGGAGCCATCAAGCAGCTAATAGCTGCTGAGTGTGCCAGGAGACCAGATAGCCAATTTTTTCCAATATCTGTGAGCTCTTCAGCTCCATAACCAGCAGAAAACAAATTCTTCTGGCCATTCAGATCCCACAGGCTATGTGAGAGAGCCCCTGAATTGTAGAATCCTGATTCTGAGAAAAAGCTAGCTATGTAGCTATACTTCTTAGCCACTTCTTTAATACCTGTTCTAAACGTGAAGGCACTGTCAGCAGCTTCTATGCCAAATGCTGGATGTAAAGTGATCTCCATCTGACCAGGCCCACTAGAAGACGAAAAGCTTTCAATGTTGGCCCCAGTAGAATACATTCCTTCAATGAGCTCCTGAATGAATGTCTGGTCATGGTTATTTAGTATCGTTGCTGCAGGAAAGGATATTGTCTTCGAATTTACAACCTCAGTAATGCCATAAATACAAAATTCATAAGTGAAGGCAGAGTGTAGAGAAAAGCCATTGTCCAGAAGCTCGCTCAGCTGCTTCTTGGCAATGTGCCTAGGTGAGGTCATTAGAGGGTTGCCCAGTACAGTGAAGGAATCACATATCACTCTAGCAGTCTGCTCCGTCCAGGGTAGAATTCGAAACGTTGATAAATCAGGGTTCAGGATTATGTCACAATTAAAATTGGTTGCATTTATATAATCTATTTCATTTTCCTTAGGATTCAGGGTCAGTTCAAGATAGCTTCTGGGCATGGCAACACCATGAATTGCTTTTTCCTAAACACAGAGAAGAATGACAAACAACCAAATGAGAAAATAACTGAAAGGCATTTCTATGTAAGTAAAACTTAGAAAACTCTGATTTGTAACAAGAACAGAAGTATTTTTTATAAAAGAACACCTAAAGCACAGCAGTCATTAAAGTGGAAGATACCAGCCAATTACTGTGTCACTATGAAGCAGGACAATCTTGTACAAGATTGGTATGAAAATTCTGGCATCAAATATCCTGACGATCATTTTTTAAATTCCCATAAAGAAATGCAGAAAATGTTCAACACTTAGTATTCCTTTTTTTTTTTTTTTTTTTTTTTTTGGTACAACTATGGGAATCATCAGTCATGCAAACTTTGCAAGTCAAACTTTTATTTATAATTACTTTATGAGGCTTTAGCATTCTCTGAGCATTTGTTTTACAGAAAGACAAGTGACCATAAAAGACTCAAGATGAAATTCAGGCTGCCACTTCTCTTTAAATGCCATAATACTTGCCTCACCATTTTTCAAATGCAAAATTAAACCAAAAATTCTCATCTTCTGGTTTTATTGAGATGGGGAAAAAAAAAAAAAAACAATCAAAAAGAAAAACATACAGAAGTATTTTCAAGTGAGAAATTATTCTAATGTTTCAGTGCTTCCCTCTTAGATAGCAAACAGGATAAACTCCTAATTCTACTTTCTCTCTTTGAACAGAGAACTTCCACTTATTTAAATGAAATGCAGATAGGACATCTCCAAGCAAACGCCTTTACAGCTTATAACAAAACCACTGGATGATGAAAGCTCCAATTATGTGGCTGTCAAGAGAAACTTCGCTGGCTCACATTTACATTTTACCTTTATCTTTTCAAGGGAAAGGGAACAGAGGAGGCAGAATGAACATAAAAAAGGGAAAACTCGGAGCTGATAAAATGTTTCCTAACCAGGAAACATTTGTTGAAATGCTTAAAACTGTATATAATGGCTCCTCTAAAAATGAATGAATGAATCATCAGTATGGAAAATATTGCTATTAAATCATTATTTCTCACCTGATTGACTACTATAACATTTCTAATAGCTAAGGACATTTTAATTTACTCTTTTTCTTTCTGTTAGTGGTTACAATTTTCTCAGTGCAATTTAGTGATATCCAGTAAATCTAAATCTTTATAATTGTGTAGAATTTGAAAAGATAAACAGAAGAGTTTACTAGAAGTGCAAACAAGAGAAATTACTGGCTGTATTTAATTGGATTACCATTTTTGAGAAACAGAGGGATAGATGATTACAGTGATGAAAAAATGTCCACTTTCTTTGGAACACTAACAAGTAATAGGAGCAGATAATTTGTTAAGTTTGAGATTCTGCTTGCACTAGGAAGAAATATATATATACATATATATATACATATCTATATATATAATATAAATTAAGGACAGAACAATGAAAATACTAGATCTACCTAGAGACCAAAATACTTACGTGAAAAAAGCGAGAAGGAACATTCTTTGATCTTGACACACCATGGAGATCTATTGATTCAAATCTGACGAACTGTATGCTGTCTCTGGCCATCTGCTGCTTAATAAATTCAATGTGAGAGAACAGATGAAGGAGGCTTGGAATTCCGAGGCCATTTATATCAGGTTCTCTGCCGGATGCTGTAAGTGAAATTTCATATTAAAAAAAATAATGAATGTTGCAATACAGGCTGTTCTAAAAAGTACAATAGTGGAAAACTGTGATGCAGAGTGTAAAAATAAAACTAAGGAAAAGATATGGGTCACAAGACATTTTTGTAAATAAACAGTTTTTTGTTTTGTTTTGTTTTTTTTCCTGAGAATCCATTCAAAATCCTTTATTTTTTGGAATAGTGTCTGACTTGAATGTTTTTTCAATAGGAAAACACAAGCTCTGAAGCCAGTGATTTCTGAGGAATACCTCCGTTAATTTATTGGGTGAGTGTAGGAGCACAGGTAGTGACTGGATACCTTTCTCCCACTGAAAGTTGATTTAATTCAGATTTTATCTTCCTTTAAAATCTTGAAAAAGTGCATTGATAATGAAATATGATAAAAAGGGTATTTATCTACTAAACCTTTCTCACTACCTCCTGAGGAGGCCTGCAGTCTTCTCCACCCTAGGCACCACACTTTTGAGAGATTACGGATTTGCTGGCATGGAGTTGCCGTCTTTTCAGTACTACAGCAGCTGTAGGACTGTATAAACTTGTTGACATAAAAACAGTAACAGTTGAATTATAACTTCCATAATGGACCAGATACCTAAGAATAGTAACTTACTTTCACAAACCTCTTGATCTCTCAGCCTGTTTTTCTTTTGCATATGTAAGTATTATTACTACTCGGGTTAAACTGCATAAAATATTAATTTCTATTTACTACCATAAACTTACTAAACCAAAAACAAAAAATATGATATCAAGATTTTAAAATAAAATAAAATAAAATATTTCTTCCTTTGTAGGAGGAAAGCCCTCCATTCTTCCATGGAAACTGAGAATATGACCAGATTAATTTTTTAAAATCATTCAGACCAACAGTAAAATCAAGAAAAAAAAAATTGTCACAGACATCTTCTCTCTTGTCCTTTCATCTGTTTCAGCTGTGAGCTGCTTATGGAAACAGCTTCTTTCTCTGTCCTCCAAAAGCACTGGGACACTATGTCCTTAAAGAGATATATATCGATTAAGGAAGTCCTGTCCAATCATGTGCAACACTCACTCACTCTGTTATAGATGCTGACAAGACACAATTAGTGAGCAGGGAATATATGTAAATTAACATTACTTTGCATATGTCATCCAAGAAATGAGGACTTGAATCCCACTTCAGTCATCCCATTTTGTTTTACAACATAAATATTTACTGATAATTAGCAGATTTGATTTCTTTATGAATCTGAACATCAAGCAGCAGTCTATTAGCAGATAGTAAACTGTGGTTATTGATCAGGTGGATAGAGCTCAAAAAGATTCTGGGAATCTTACTATGGATTACAAGTGGCATCTTCAGCTCTAGGGTAAGAAGCCTGAGGTTTTTGGCTGTAAAAGCAGTACTAGAGCCTTTATTCTACAAGTGTAACTTCCCATGCAAAAATGGCATGTATTTCCCTTTCCCATAAAGGGTTTAAATTCCAATTCTGTCACAAGTAGGTCTTAATGTTTTCATATTACTCAAAGTAATACTTGGCTGTCAGACTTGGTTATAAGGCTTGCAAATATTTCCTATAAAGAAGAAATGTGTCACGCATTACTTAAATCTTCTGAACAAACTTTTTTTCAGGAAAAAATCTCCACATAATTTATGAAAAACAACTTTAACTCTGACCCAAATAATCCTATAAATCAGTGTTCCTAGGAGATAATTTTATAGTAATTTGAAAGTGAACATAAATGTGATAAATGTTCATAGTAATGATAGACGAATTAATTTCAGGATGCAAAACTACAGATATACTTTATTTAAACATCTAACACTGGTAAGTAATTTTTTTTAAATTATATGTGCATTACCCACAAGCTAAGGTTGTTATTTCAATAAATGCATAACTACATAATTATGTTATATGAAATGTCATAAATGAATAGAAAAATTCTAAAAGCAATATGTGTTAAACAACATTAAGAAAACCAAAACAATTAACTGAAGAAGCGAGAACTGTATTTTCAAATTTGACTTTATATAATTAGTGATGGATCTTTTTAGATGATGAGGTTAAAATTAATATCAGTATTTTAATTTAAATTACGCTACACTAAGACCATGCAGCTAGTGATGGATAAAGTAGTTAGGAAACCAAGTACTTTGTCTTTTCCCTGTTCATACAAACTTTATCTAGAGCATCACCTACTGTAGATAAGGTAGCAAATAAATAAATGTTCAGCAAATGTAGCAGACATAGATACACAATCTAACAGTCCTACATTCTCATGAGGGAGAACTACGTTCACAAGTGTAATTGTTTCCCTGGGACTGCAGAAATGAAGACATCTCCATTTTCAATTCATAAACTCTACGAGCAGAAACAGACATCAGTTTCACAAGATGCTCGAATCTGGGCTCAGATTTTAATCTCAAAATTGATTTTTAAATCCAGGCTGGACTTCTTTTATAAAGAAAATTGCTACATGTAGTCTCTAGATATTTATATCAAATCAATAGTACACAGGTAAACATTTAGTTCTATCTATATTTCCATGTAAGTTGCCACTGAGAAGTAATTGGTATCACTTGTGTTTTTTTTCTAATTACTACAAACTAGCTACTAATATATATAAATTACCTACATATATTTAAATATATACATGAATAATGCAAAACTACAAATATTACTCAAAAAATCTATAAACTATACAAATGTTAATATAAAAATGAGTGAACACACCATATGAAATGGAATGCAAGATTATTTAGGGAAAATAAGCCTTCACACAATGTTCAAGGTAGATTAAACTCTTCTTTAGTACACTGTAGAAGGAGAGGTAGCTGCAGAGAAATAGTAGCGAATCCATTTCAGTTATATTACATCTAAACTAATTATTCTGGCAATATTGCAATGTTACTAGAAAGAAAATGGATATCTACTAATAAGGAAGAATCACTCTCTGAATATACCTCTTTTGCTCACAGGGTTGCAGGATGACTGGCTTACCACCAGATGAGTTGAATCTTACACAAAAGGGGAGATAATAGAGCAGAAATGTAGACTTCTTCCCCATCGGGTAGAAAGAGAAGCCAAACTCCAGAGGCCAAATTCTCATCAACCTCTAATTACCTCTTTGAAGATAGAATTCCTGTCTTTCTCTACTGATAAGGTAATGAGCTTGGATTAGACATTTTAAGTGGTTAAAATCTGGATGAAATCTCCGTGTGGAGTCTGCAATTAACCTCTTCAATTCCTTATACTTTTTAAAATGGTGTCATAATGAAGAACAGCTATTCCTGTGTTTTAAAGTGTATTTCCTGGCTTTGAAGACAGCAAATGAGAAAAAAGTGGTAATCTAAATTTGACAATGAATTTTTCTAGCCTTTCAGCAGAACAACAACAAAAAAGCAACCTTGTCAGGGAACAGCATTCAGAGCAGTCTAAGAAATAGTCCTCTGACCTGCGTATTTTAAGAGAGAAAAAGGTTTGAGCACAAAGTATTTTTTCAGATCTGTTAATTTCTCATTCAATTCCTTGAGTTAGTTCTGATGTACAACCATTCACGGATATCTTGACTGAACATGTTCAAACTTGTTAACACAATATGTCAAAAATTGTTCTGTAGCTAACAAAATTAGGTATACATTCAGATTCTTTACAGATTATCCATAGCCATGCTTCCACCATCTGAAAGCAGTACAAGAGAGCAGGATAACTTCATACTGTTGTATATTAATACTGTCTTGCATTCTGTTATTTAGCCAACAACTGACAAAATATCTTATTAATGAAGATAAAATATTCATATTTCTCATATCACTGAAATAAATTAGAGAGCATCATAAATACCCTGAAAAGCTTATAATATTATCTGAGCCTGATGCTCCCAGAAATTTATTAACCTGATATCTGTTCAATTGGCATTTTCTTTGTGGGTTTTATTGTCCTTCCTGGAATAGGTACAAAAAAACTAATTGCTCAAGCTCATCACATTATTATAGCTAATAGGAGCTTTCAATTTGTTGACCCAGCTAGTCTAGAAGTTTAGTTTTTACTATTCAAAGAAACCACAGCCTATTAGTAGCAATTAGTTTACTCTATAAACACTTCTAAAATGAACTTCTTGAACAGCATGCAGAGGAAGTTCTCTGTGTAATTTTCTTTTTCTCCACCATAGTTCATATTAGATATTTTGCATTCCAGTCTTCTAATAGGGCAAATAACTGAAAACACGACCTGCACATAGGGGCTATTTCCTCTGCTGTAAATGTTAAGAAGGAAATTTTAAGAAGGCCAAGTAACTTCAGAGTTCTGTGCTGCCTAGCAGACCTTTGGGAAATGTTGTCTGTGCTCAGTTTAAATGAAGAAATATCTCAGTTTTAGTGAACAAGACATAGCCACTTGTGCATGGCAGACTTTGGCAGGTAACTTGGCTTTGCACGAGCCTTACTTAAGAGAAAAAAAAAAAGCAGCATAGATGTAGGGTACAACTCATCCATCCCTATCACACAGGTGTCGAATTTCTTGTGCTCAAGTTCTGACTAAATTTTGCAACATCACAAAACCGCACAAAACAATAGAAACATTCTTTAATAGTACAGCAGGTGACAGTTAAATATCCTTACCAGCATTGCCTGCAGAAGAGTCAAACTGAATCTCGGGAGCAGAACTTTCGGTACTCATGGAAGTTTCTGGTTGTTTCAGGAATGGCTGATCCACCTCGCCTCCTACTGGTTGTGGTTGATCAGATCCTGCAGAGCTGAGGACCAGCAGAGGATTACTCTGTTGCCCTGCTCCCTCCTTATGAAAACTGTGGTACTTTTGATTATCTTTTCCAAAATGGAGACTAAGCGTCTCAAAGGGCCTGCCTTGTTTTTCAGCTCTTTTCTCCACAGGCTTCAGGTTTTGTTGACTAAAAGTGCCACTTGACCCGCCTCTGTAATTGGGCCCATGGGCAGGCAGAGGGCCTTCACTCAGAATTTTTTTCAGCTCTTGCAGACTTTGTTTAGAAATGCCAGGTGAAAAAGATACTGTAGTGTCACTCCCTTGTATGGTTGCAGTGCTCTCCAGGGAGCCCATCTTTGTCTTACAAAACTTGCTCTTTTCTTCATCCATCCTGCCCCAGACCTCTTGTTTCTGATCTGTCTTCTCACTGTCCTCTTCTTCACACACTGTCCCTGTGCACTCAACTTTCTCTGTGTTGCTTGTGGATTGTACACCCATGGACAGCTTTGTTCTACCTGATGTTTCTGCCCCCTCCTGCATTTTTCCTATTGCTATTCTCCCGCTGTCCGCATTTTCTGGGATGTCGTGTGTTTCCCCAGACATGTCTTCTTTCATGTTGCTGCCAAAATAGGAACTGCCTCTGTCCCCTCTGTGGTTTTCTACCGGAGGAAAATTATTCAGGTTTTGAAGAGAATGATGCAGTGGTGGTTCTGAACTAACAATGGTTCCTTGAAGAGGATGAGGATCTGAGATTTTTGAGGTGAGAGAAGGCTCAATCTTCTCATTTTTTAATAGAGGAGCATGCTTTGTGGTACCTTTGATTCCCTTTTTCTTTCTGAAACTACATATATTGTTGCCATCAACTTCATCATTGTCAATTCCAGCTGTGTTCTGTAACCAGCAATAAAATATACAGCCAAGTAATATGCATGAATGAAACAGAACAGAGAAAGGGAGTGCTACCACCAGCTGCATTTACCTTGTAGCACTTCCAGGTCTTCTTGCTAATAGAGATCTCTGTGAATACTTAACTACACTCAGGTTAGACTATTTCGATAAGAATTTCTCACTGAATTCTTTTTCTTAAGTTTTAGAACAAAGCTCATTTATAATTTAATTTTCAGGCAGATTTAATAGATTACAGTTAATAGATTAAAACATACAATGTGACAACATTTGTCAAGAAATGTGCTCTTTAAATGTGAGAAAAAAAGTATTTGTAATAATCACATTTATGTTTATTCTTATTTATGTTAAAATAGCTTTGTTTTTTGTTTTGTTTTGTTTTGTTTTGTTTTGTTTTTAATAGAGGAAATGTATTGCCCTTAAACATGGAATAGTACCAATTATTGTAAGTATGGGAAGTGAAACATGAAAATAAATCATTTTTAAATGAATTTCATAATCTAATTTGGCTAAATAATCAAACTCCCCAAGCAGTAGTCAAATGAGCAAATCCATGTTTGGATGTGTAAGCAGGAAAGAAATAAGATATTAGATTTACTTTTATTTTTGCTATTCATGTGATTTAGTGCTGGGAGCAGATTTTGAAATGGATATAAAAAAAAAAATAGAGATGGTGCAAAGGGGAAGTAGAAAAAAATAATATTTTTTGCATTATCCCAGTGAATATCGGTAAGTACCTGAATCGTCTCTCCGTTAGTGTGATTAATCTGATGATGACAGGAAAAAGAACAAAGGATAGAAAATAAGAAGTAGCAAAGACTTTAATATCATGAGTTATTAATTATTTCACAAAATATCAAGGTAGGGATCAAATTCTCCATCTTCTGACGTCATAATTGTGGTTCTGTAGTACTGTTTAACCAACAAAAAAATCACTCCATATTTGGTCACAAATTGTCATGAATGCATTCTCAAGCATGGGTTTAAAACTCAGCAATGTTGCCAAGAGTTCTTGGCTTGCTTGGGTCAGGCTGGAACTGAGAGCTGTAAAATCATTGAGAAACAAAGAGCTATCCTCTGTATCAGACTGTTCTTTACCTTTTCCATAAAGGAATAATCTGTGCGCTCTACAATTTCTGAATTTCCAGAAGAAAAAATGATATGCATAAAAGCAGAATACCTGTCTGGGTAAGGCAATAGACCCTCCTGGTGGCAGACAAAAACACTTAGAAGAAAAGGCAACAGCATCTGAGATGTATATGTAAGGAAACAATTACGTGGCTTCCATTATAATAATCAGTGTCTCCATTTTTCTGTGTTATTCTTTACCCATTATGCTATTTTCCGTCATTATCCCAGTCAAAAAGGCATTGAACTTGTTTCTTAAAACAAAACTTGCAGAAACATTTCCTTCCTCTCTCTCCCTTGCTCTGAATCTCTGCAGTGTGTTTTATTTACAGCTTCTTTCAGAGCTCACCAGGGCATTCCTGCTGGTGCAGAAAGCAGATAACAGCCAGCTCTCTAGTAAAGGCATTATAAAATTTAAATGTAATGAAGAAACATTCCTGAATAATAAAGCAGATAAGAGCTGCTTAAAACTGAGCATTTTAACATTAGTTATACAAAACCATGAGTGAAGCTGGGGAAATACCAACCGCCAAATGGATAAACCCAAATAATTTTAAAATAAAAGAGGTATCTAATTCAATTTCAAGATATATAAAATGATGTTCTGAAAGGAAAGATGCCATGAAAACTATCATGAAAAGAATGAGTTTCAAATTAATTAATGAAAAATATTTACAGAAGCATCCTTTGTGGCAGATGCTGCCATCATTAAAATTTTCAGATTTCTTGTTCATGAAGTCTTCAACAGTCATTTGTTTTCTTTGGATATCTTGAAACCAGTACCATAACCATTATATCTGCATTTCTGTCCTATAATGCATTCCTTTATTCTGTACTTAAAGATCACTATTGACAGTTTAAATGGTAGACTCAGTTTTCGCCAATTGTTCCTCTAACAGATCTTTGAAAAACTATTCAACATAATGACTGAAGATTAATATATCCATTTGTATATTACTTACATCTTGAGTCGAACAAAGAGTAGTTCATGTAACACATGCAGAACATCAGAAATCATTCAGTTAAATGCTTTGATGAACGCATGGTAGCAGGCCCACATTATAATCTTTACCAAAACAAATTCTTTTTGCATCAAGAAGAGCAGTATAAGGACTGACCACTTGTAAAGATGTTTATGAAAATGTTTATTTTTAACAAAATTCTAATAACAAATGTACCTATATTACTCTGCAAAGAGTTTGTTTTCTTGTTGTCAAACAACAAGTCCGAGAGCCACTGGAGAGCAATAATCAGCCGAGGTGTGGCAAGGGACGAGGCCACACACCAGTATGGTTTCTAGTAGCCAAGCCATTTAATAACTGCACACAGCTGTTTATATAGAGCAGTACAAAAAACATGCTAAGTACAACAAGGCACAGTTCTCATAACTTGCAGTTGCTTGCAGCTTGTCTCACAGCACCTGGCACAGTGGTCTCTATCTCAGCTGCTCATTCCTTTTGTCTACTCCCATCGCTGTTCTT